>JAMKCH010017470.1:0-114293 GCA_023653785.1 Ophioderma brevispina
AGTGACTTAAAATTCAAGCATCATATTGCTAACATGATACCATCCATTTGAAAGATCTTGCCTCAATTGGCACCCATCCATATCCATATCCAGGAGACTGTCACTCTGAGTAGAGGTTCCTGCATTTCATCCACAGACACCTGTCCTTGGCTATTCTTGGCCAAGTGGGACCATGTTGCCTGTTGAGGTCATCTCTCCACCTTGTCTTTGGACGTCCTGGATTTCTAGTCCATTCTCTGGGGTCCACTCTGTCACGCGGATGGTCCATCTGCTATCACCGAGTCTTGCCAAATGTCCGGCCCACCTATGTTCTGATTATGTGATCAATGATGTCCCTTATCCCCACTTTGTTGTCAGATCCAGGTATTACGCTTCTGATCTCGAAGAGTGATGCCAAGCATCATTCGTTCTGTTTTTCGTTGTGCAACAGCAAACGTCTCCATCATAGCACTGCTCAGTGCTCATTTCTCACTGCCATATGTCATAACTGGTAGGATGTATTCATTCATGAACACCTTCCTCTTCATCTCCATACTTGTTTTGCTGTTTTTCATGATGTTATTTACTCTGCCAAAGGGCGTTCAACCAGGACCAATTCTCTTGTAGATCTCATATAATAGATTACCACTTGGCCCGCACTTGGCATCATTCGCATAAATCTCGTGCCATGTTCCATCACTTCCATGGATGTGAAATTGAAAAAATACCAGACACGTGTGTAGACACTTAAGGGAGGGGTCATTATTTACGCCAGGGGGAATGTAGGATTTGAGGGGGGAACCCGAAAAAAATTTGAAAGAGAGAGAGGGGGAATGTGAAATTTTTCATCAACGAGAGAGAGGGGAACATGAACTTTTAAATCGGGAAATCAGCATGATCAAGGGGGAGTGTAAAATTTTTGAACGGGAAGCGAGGGGGGAACGCGAAAATTTTTGCCGAAAAAGTTTAAATCCTCCATTCCCCCCTGGCATAAATAATGACCGCTCCCTAAGTGTCCATTGTACAATCTTACAATTGTAAGATTCAGAGCTGGAATGTGCTGCTGCTACCTGTAGCCCACACACTGAAGGTGAGAGTCACTTGAGGCTGTCCAACGCTAAGACTGCGAGGTTTGTTTGTGGTGAATTTGATAGACGTGCGGGTGTTGCTGAAAAAGCTGAAACTAGATCAGTTATAGGTACCAGAAGGGGTATGGCTCAGTGCACGATGTTTTGCAAAATATAATATGGTTTAGACAACTGCTGACAAGATCAGATTTCCGTCAAACATCAAGATGCATCCAACCATTGGAAGATAAGTCAACTTTTCAGTTACGATCTTGGCAGATCGAAACACCTACACTGTTAAAAATGGTCTTAAAAAAACGTCGTTTTAACCGTAAGCCGGGACTCAAAACGTGCAAATCACTGTTAAAAAGGACTCAAAACGTGCAAATCACTGTAAAAAACACATCGTTTTAACTGTTGTGAGTCCCAGCTGCCAATTAAAACGTCGTTATTTTAATAAACATTTTTAACAGTGTAATACTCATTCTTTATCCGGACAATGCTCATTTGGAAAGATTTTTGGAACATGCTGCCCTTGGATGCAGTGACAACATCATCCACCATGGCCTTCCAGACAGTGGCTCTGGTGGTAGTTCGGGTTATGCAACCCATTGTCACTCACCACGTCATCTAAACCAGTTAAGAGTACTGTTTTAATTTCAATATTCCTGCACATTGCACATCAGCACATTTGTGAGCATCAAGTATAAAGTAGGGTTAGAAATGAGAATCCTATTCTCCCATCAAAAGTTTACAACAATTTTTAGGAGTGGAATATGTATTTTAAGGGGTTTTGGTTTATACAGGGGGTCAAAATATGAAATGGGCCAAAAGTTTTGTCACCTTTCAAGGATTCAAGAAAGGTATAGTTTCCCCTATCTGCAGGTTTGTAGTTCAATAGCTAATGTGTTCAAACTTCACTTAAACTGATAATCAGCTAGACTCAAACAAAAGCAATTACTATAAAGTAACTAGAGACTTCTCAAATAATAACATCAGAGCTCTAAAAAAGGCTATGTCTGAAATGAATTGGAATAATCTACTTACAAGTGGTGATGTTAATAATGCTTACAATAACTTTATTGAAATGTTTAACCTCTTACTGGACAAACACACACCACTTACTAAGAAAACAAATAAATCTAAGTCTAAACCAAAATCACCATGGATAACCAAAGATTTAATTAAAATAATTAATAAAAAAGTAGGATGTATAAACAATACATAAAGAACAGAACTGTACAAAATAGAACTAAATATAAAACACTAAATAACAAAGTCAATAAGCTCTTAGACTGCTACAAAAGCACAATTGTAAAGCAATTAGATAAAGAAAGAATATAGTAAAAACACCTCGAAAATACTAACTCACATAATTAATAAAACCAAACTATAATCTTGTAATATGAATTTAAACAATTAAATGATCAAGTTATAAGTGCTCCTAAACAAATACCAGAATATTTTAACGACTTCTTCATAAACATAGGCCCAAAAAATCAGTTAAACAATACTAATACTAATACTAATTTTTCAACTTATCTCTCTAATCCTCACAATATTAAAAAAAAAAAACAATGTCTTTACTCCAATTACTGAGGATGAGGAAATTAAGGTTATCAATTAAAAATTTTACATGCTAAAAAAGTCCAGTCCATTATGGCATTCCTGCATAAGTGTATTAAAAAACGTGGCTTGTGATTAAGTGTTCCCCTAATCCACTATAACAAACAGTCACTAAAACATATAGTTCCCGATCAACTTAAAAAAATCGCCGCCCGAGTATTCCTATCATAAAAAAGAGAGTAAGATAAATTCACAACTTACAGGCCCATTTCGGTTCTTCCTGGGTTTTTTCTTTCAAAATTTTAGAGAACGTCTTTTTTTAATGAGCATTTCAATTCATGACAAACACACATACTCCTTTGAACGACCGTGATTTGTGATTACGCGGTCCGCGAGAACCACTCTACGGGGAGGCATGGCCATAACCAAGGGCTTTGTGCACAACTTACCTCGAAAGCTTCAATAATAATGCAAACAACTGCGTGGGAAATATATAGGGGTGTGTTCTGAGGGGAAGAAGGGGCATGTTGTGATAACATAAAACATCAACGGTAAACGACATCCATTTTTAGCTAAATGCATCACTATGGCTACAGAGGTATGGGTTTGCGTGGTGAAAGAGTGGAATGACAAACAAAAAAATACGACGGGGGAAGGTCAAAAGCAACAGAACACAGTTTGTAGTGATGGTGCACAAAACAGTCACAAATGGCTGATGGCACAAGAATAATATTGAGACGGGAATGCCTCAGGGCTCTATTTTAGCCCTGGGATTATATTATTGTATGTCAATGGATATTCCAAATGCTGCCCATGAATTGAAAATCATTTAAAATATATTAAGTAATGCAGTGAGTGATACCGGAGTGATGTAAAAACAAGAAAAAAAAAGGGCGTCAGCATCATGGATAACAGAAAAAGTAAATCAATCAGGGATAATGGTATTAGTAACGAAACAGGCTGGTTCCAGTCAAATAAACTTTCAGGGGATTGCACTACATCTTAGTAAGACTAAAACTATAGATGTCTGTTTCGCACGCACAAAACAAGTAAAAAATAACAATATCATATTCCCATCGATTGTGGATCTGGACAGGATAATCCGTCAATGCTTTCAACAGTTTAATAGTATCACTAATCGACAAAAGCGCTTAAGTAAATGGACTACACCGAGGGTGAGGAGAGTTTAGTAAGTGAGAATGTGTCAGGTCAGGTATTGGTGGAAGTTTATATATAAGGATAGAGGAAACCTATCGAATAACCAATGAAAAACTCACGGGTAAGTGGGAAAAAGAAATCTTGGGAAAGTGCAATCTAATAACACACTGTTATCATCACACGGAACCTAATAACCGTAATAGTGGTAATACACTGCATGGAGCAAAGTCAAAGGTCAGTGCATGCTGAATGAGAAACAAAAGCACATAATGCTGTGGCAAGGAGAGGCGGGGCGAGAGGTCAAGGTGGCAATGGTGTGTACAGAAAGGGTGCCACTGATGCCTTGTGTTGGTTAAATATAAATCAACTAAAAAATAGGATGGGATGTGGTGTAGAACTTCAATATAGGAACATTCAATATTAACACACACAGGCAACAAACAAGTGGTTCGCCTCCACATTTGACAACACATTTTGGTAAGGGGCAAATGCCTACCTAATCACACTTACCTAAAACGAGACATGCATCCAGCTTGTAATAAATCATTACCAAATAAATTAAACTGATAAAGAAATATTTAGTTGGTAAATCTATACTTACTTTTTACGTGTGGTGTACAGAAACAAATAACAAACATGCCGACACTAAGGTGTGAAAAACACGCAAAACATAGTCATAAAAAATCTTTTAACTTTATTTAAAAGAGGGTCACATCATGGGTTTCCAACTACAAACTTTTATATGGTGTAACAGGATTAAACTGGGACCTGACGAGAATATCCATGAAGTTCGCCGGCTTAACGGGGGTTAAACCAGGTACTAACCATTCCACCCTTCGGCCATCATAATATTCACATATTAATAAATATTTATTCATGTATTAATATTTTTGTACCTAATCATGCGGTGTATAGAATAAATATTAATGTTTGTGTAAACAATAATTTCAGGTCACAATGGGGTAAAATTTCAGCTACATCCATTTCATAGAATGGGTGTCAATTGTTCGTCTGATGGTACAGAACCCGAAATTATACTGGTTGCACCGTTTATGGTAAACTTTTAAAATATTATTGTGGACAATTTCACAAAGCATATAACAAACACCAAAATTGTTCTTTCTTTTGAATTTTGTTGGGTCAATCATAAACTTATTGGACTATACTGCCTGCTGAAGATCTGATTAAGCTTATTATAATATGCTACTATAGCTAGTCTTTTTCTATAGTTGTGTATCGTATACATGGTTTATGGCGAGATATTTACATTGTGTCAACTGTTGTTGCACCTGTTTGCCATTGTTTGGCTTTCACTTCAATTTAGGGCGAACGGTTCTGATACCAAACTTTTGTCCTGTATTCTTTTTCTTGATTCATTCAATTTTGTGTTTCGCATTTTGATATCCGCGCATATGTGCAGAGCGCTTCTAGGTAAATAGTGCCTTTCAATTGTTGTGAAGTTATGATCTGTAGATAACTTGGTATAATCACTCCTGTTTGGATGTTTTAGGCATAGTGGTGGTCTTGAGTTAAAGGTGGGTTGTGTGGGTTTGTCATTCACGAGCTTTAGCTAAAATAAGGTAATGAAACTGGACTGAGCCAATCGCCTTGTGTATGTCGAATGTTGGTATCGAAATGGCTCCAGTTTAACTTTCCTATTTTTAATACTTGAATTTGGGGTACGTATAGGACTTTCATTAGATGATTTATCTTTGTCAGCAATTTGTATTAAGGTTTGAAAGAATTTTTCCACTGTCCTGCGTATCGCAAGCTTATCTGTCTACCATTTCGATGATAATTCACACAGTTTTGGGCTGTCTTGTTTGGTATTCCTCGCGTTCTCGAGTGGAGTTAATATATTCGCGATTTCCATACATACATACATAACACTACTATTTTTCTTCGTATTAGATAGAATATTGGTCCCAACTAAGTCCTTGGGGGGTTTTTCCCGGTTTCGGGATTGTTTTCGCTGGATTTTTCTTGTGAATTCCCCCGTTTCGCTATTCTGGTGTAAGATATCTACTTATTTGAAAAGGGAAATATTATCTCTATTAAACATAATACTAAATCCTAAATCTGATCTTGTTGTTTTCGCCAGGTTTGGTTAGAAAGTTACCTATTTGAGCTGTGTGTACCATTTGAACCGAGCATTAACAATGGCCCTACAAATACAGGGTCGACCTCTATCATCACTTGATTTCCGACCATTTTTCCATCGAGAATGGTATAAATTGGAGTAGAAAAAAGCCACAACATTGCAAGTTTACTCTAGCATATGTGCAGCAAGCAAAAAATGATTGGCAGAATATCCAGTCATGCACAGAGTTGGTTGGTTGTCTCATGTAGTAGTGCAAAGTCCTCTGGCTCCCATTTTTAGACATTCAGGAATGGGTATATGCCTACTAGGAAATTCCTCTACATTTCCTAAGCCATTAGCAACAAAATGTTTGATTGGATGACAGCCCACCCCACACAAATGATCACTTCCCATTTCTGACAATTAATGGATGAACTGGCCCATGGTCTTGAGAGTACCATTAATGTGTACAATGCCCAATAACACAATCGTTCGATTTAAAACCTGTTTCCTGTAAGTTTTGACGTTTTGTAATCTCGGTGTAATGGGTATTTTGATTGAAGAAACTACCACAAATGGTGTCAACAGGTCGTTGACCAAACATAACAAGGCTATGGAAATCCGTGGCTATGACAACTGTAGTTGTCTTACTCTTTTAAGCCCAATCGACTAACTCAGCTCAAATTAAACAAATGAATATTAACACTTTCAAAAGAAATTTTGTGAGATGATAACAGGGTACAGGCTTATTTCTGGAAAGTTTGGAGTCAAAATGGCCAAAGTTACAGTGTAAGTAGCTTGGCTGGGCGTTTCTAAAAACCCAGGTCATTCGGTGACAGGGAACGCACAACGCAAAATAAGTGGTCTATGGGTGATGTTGAAGCACGATATGGTTGATTTACCTACTCCATCTTCAAGCTAGACGGAGCCCGTGTGGAATGTTCATAAATTTGAGTCATATTTTTTTTTAAAAAATTCCGTGGGGGGGGGGCACTGACACTGAAGAGTACGGGTATGTGCGGGCCCTTAACCCCCTTTCCGCGTCTCTCCAGCAGTTTCCCAAACCCCCCCCCAAAAAGAGAAAAAGAAGAAAAGAAAGTGGAAAGCCAGTTGAAAGCATAAATTTAAGTTCTTAATGTCCCCTTTTCAGAAAGATTTTGGGCCTCAAAGCGAATTTGGCCAAATTTCACTCGCAAGCCCTGCAATTTCCAAAATTTCACTTCAAGCCACTACTACTTTGGGAGACAAATCAAGTTCACAAATCCCCAAGTACGAACTCGGGGCCGCACATCCCTAACCTGAAAAAAGTTGAGTGCCCCCCCGATTTTGTTATGCTATGATGATTTCCTTCCTTTCCTCGGTTACTGTAGACTAAGTAATCATGATTTGTTGATGTTTTAAAAACTGCATATCGGCGTAATGTCCTTCTCCTTGCCCCAGGTCAGGGAAGACCCAGGTTGATCTCGAGTGTTAATGTTAACTTCCTTTGTTATATTTAATAAATATGATCAAATATATATATACTACTTCTTACTGTATTTTAAATGTTCAACGAGAGATTTTGAGGCACCTGTATTGTCCCCTGCTTTATGGAGTGGTTTATACAAATTACACCAAAGTTATATATAAACGAACCTTCGAATACTCGATATACCCGTTGTGTGAGGTGGTATGAAGGTGCAATAGAAGTGCAATAGCTGCCATTTGTTAATAATTCCCATCAAATATACTATTATGAATTAGTCTTTGGTCGTGACTCCTTTACGGTTCTTCCGGCCTTGTACCCATTCCAAGTGCCACTGACTCAAAGAAAATAAATTGAGAGTCATCCTAATACATGGCAGAAGCACCAAGATGTATGACATGGTAGCCTATTGCATAGACCTTCTTGTACTCCACAACCGAACTATAGCTTTATGCCGGAATACTGCTATAGAAGAGCTTAGGAGGCGAAAGATAAAGTTTCTCGCATACTCACAGTACAGGATATCCAATATTTTGGTATCAAGGCTTAAAGAGGTACTAATGGCATGAAAAATGACATAATGAAAAAGGCCCTTACTGAAATCACCTTTCCCACTAAGTTTGAAAACAATTTGGATGTTATAAAATTATTTTAAAAACACTAAAAACAAGGAAGAGTTCCGCCGGGGGCATTTGTGGCAATTTCTGGAACAGAACACACGGTGTTCCCATACTGACAGACTTACAGTCTATCTACATGGTTTGCGACACATTCCAAAAGCATCAGAACCGTGGTGAAAGCAGATATAGTCCGGCAGTAGCCCAGTCCGGGCTCCATAGGCGATAACGGAATAAAGCGTAACTATGTTGAGTGAAAGTGCAACTGAATCGGGGTAAGTTGCCCTATTGTTCACCATGTTCCCGGACTATGATACGCCGGACGATAATCGACACACCGGTGTGAAAGTAATCATAGTCCGGCAGGGTTCATAGTCTGGATTCCATATACGACAACGGACTAAGGCACAAAACTATGTTGCGTGAACAGTCACTGAATCGATTGCCGATTGTTCACCATTTGTTCCCGGACTGTGAGCCTCGGAGGACAATACTCCTGGCCACCACCGGGATTCAGGCATTGTACTTAGGCTTGTAGTAGATATTGATCTGGCAGTGGAAAATGGATTAGCCGGATTACACATATACATAAGCATGGTCTGTGACTGAATACACATGTTTTTCAAGTTTTGGTAATGAATTAAATGACGAAGGGAACGAGTAGTGTACAGGGTTATAGATTGTGGTTTAAGGGTAATAGTCTTGGTATTTCGTTGTCCTCCCTGCTCCCCTCTTTCGTTAATGAACTGCACCAGGCAACTTTACGTGCAAGCTCCTTCAATACGAGATTTGATCAGTGATTCCTACGTCTGCTAACACGCTCAATCTTTGGCCCAGTTTCTAATCACGATAGACATTTATCGCTGTAATACAAGCGAGCAACGAGTTCCACTGCAATTTTGATTTCCGCGCAAAGTGATGTTCATAATTTGCTAGTCCCTGACTGTATAGAACTAACTTTTAAATGTTATAATGTTTTAAATTAAGATAAAAGTCCAAGCCAGTTGTAGTATAAGCACATTTTTGATAAACAAATAGTGAAAGAAAGATAAACAATTTCGCTCCGACATATAGCCTGGAATCAACGCATCGCAACCCAACGCTGTATTGTTTAACAAAATTGACTCCATTGTCCTGGCTTTTTGCATGGTGCATAACTCCCATTCCCACCACGCTGTTGATTTGCAGCCAGTAGTCCGCCCCGTCAATAGTCATAATTGACCGACCTGTTAACAGCACGTCCAATTTTCTCGGCATTCATTACCTTTACATAGTATACTGTAGCATCCGTTTTAGTAGGACTTTTATTATCAAATGCTAGTTCCTGCCTGTATTCCCCCCAAGTTCAATGTTAATTTTGTTAATATTTTTTAAAGCCAATCTCGGTACGGTTCAATGATAGGGTCTCCGCTTGATAAACTTCGCCTAAGTGAACATTTTCAAAGTTTTTTGAAATAGTAATCTTCACTTGAGATTTTTACTCAACAGAAGCTCCGATTTGATCAAATTTGAAATTTTATTATTTTATTTGAATAATAATATCACCCAAAATGCAATCTTGTTTTGATAATCGGATAATCTGACATTATTTGTACAAAGTTTTTTGTAATCAACAGATACGAGTGGTTTTTAGATCACTAGGGCAAATCTAATTAATATTCAAATCCACATTGACTTGCATACGGGGCACGTAAAATAAAGTGCCTTTCAAGACCCTCTGCGGCTGCCTTGAATGCGCAGTAATTTCAGCATTCCTTTTCCGAAATTGCCACAAACGGCCACAGTCCCCCTGGAACTCTTATGTTTAATGTTTTCACAGAATGTGAACATCCAAATTGTTTTCCAAACTTCGTGGTAAGTGATTTCAGTAAGAGTCCTTTTCATTATGTCAATTTTTTATGCCATTGTCCCTTTAATAATTATTGTTTGCTATTATAAAAATTTCAAACCTTGAAGTTTTTGAACGTTGGGTTATAACCTCGTACCACCAGTGAGGGAGCAATCGGGAAACAGTATCAAAATAGTTTCTTCTTCTGCCCGATGTTCTGGAGACGAGTTGAATTCACTGTATTGTCAAAAATGGCTTTCTGGTGCAGTAACCAGACTTTGATTCTGTATGGACTCAAAAGAGCTGTGGGTCACACCCACTTAAACAAAAACTATCCTTGAGAACCGTGAATTCAAATCAAAATGACGTCACGGAAGTTCAAGTGGAAACCCACCCCCTTTTTAGCACCCAATCTGGCGCATAACATCGCTTGCCTTGTCGCTCAGAGTAATTTCATTTCCAATGACTTTTGATGGAGAAGACTGGCTTCTTCGTTCGGCTCCGCTTTTACACGATCAAAAGCATGTAACACTAAGCAACTCTATTTAATTTGACGACAATCTTTTCCCATCCCCATTGTCCCTAACCGAAGAGCAACATAACTGGTCTAGGTAGGGTTATAATGAGAAGCTTATTCTCGAAGTTTGCGGACGAAGGTTGAAGATGTTGTGTGTTCAAATGTCACCACTGCTGTCTCTTATCTCATTATGAGGATTAAAACAGTATGGTTTGTTCTTGGTTTCCCACTATAGATTACAACACGGTTTTTTTTTTTTTTTTTTTTTTACAAACGCCCTGGATAGCTCAAGGTCACATCCTGGGTAAACTATCCCAGTTATCCGATTTTGGTTGACACTACTGTGGTCAATTATTCGTCTTGCCTTTTTTACAATGTTTGGCATTTGGTTGTCGTAATTGTGGACAAATGTAACAAGATCTACATTGTCTATAGGCCATATAGGCCAAAATGACCGCAAAATTGTAAATTTCTGTCACCAAAGATTTAAAATGCATTTTCTGCTTCAGTATGACCAACAATAATTTGACACCATCTTCAAAACGAAATTCTGAGCAATTGGATACATTTTTGCCTCAGGAATGATCTTTGAACCTAACGGGGCTGTAGCCGTTTAACTATAAGTCGGACCTAACAGACCTATACTTTTCAATTTTTATTATGAGATATTACATTGGTGTACATTTTAAACACAATTTGACTTGATTTTAAATTTACCCCTATACTAATTTATCCCCTTATTTTTACAATGTTCCCCACATTTTCTTCTTTCTTTCTCCCGAGGTTGGACCCAACATGTCCGAGTGAGCACCCTTCAAACTTTAAAAAACATCTTCAAACCTTCTTCCACAAACTTGAAAATGATTCTCATTTATACCCCTACTCTCTTAGCTATAACGTGTGGAGCTTTTGTCAGAGAATGTTTTTTGTTGGTTAAAACCATTTAAAAGACTTAGAAGTCGGATAATTTACTCGATTCTGATGCGTACTATACGCGGTGAGTGGATATTTGTATCGACTATGGGCGTCTGTGTTGTAATTTCACAGCTGTATGTTACACACAGATGATTAAAGCAATTTAGCATTTTTTTGAAGAGCGCCCCAGTTTTCAAAATTGATATTTTTGCCAGTTTACGTTGGTAATTGTCTAAGAAACTACATCTGCGAACGCGAATGAACTTGCGACTGAACTTTTCAGTGGCTCCAGAAATCCCTAAACGACCACCACCACCACCATTGGATGATCCACGCTACGCTCCTGAGTGGTTCCCTATAACTTTAAGTTGCGAAATCACGAATAGACAATTATCGCCTCGTAAATAAAAGCGAGCACAGTTCACTGTCAACTTTTGAATTTCCGCGAAATGTTTGTTCATAATTGCTGTTCCTGACTGTTATTACATAACTTAAATAATTTATAAAATGGGGTCTTAAATTAGATAAAGTTACAAGCCAGTTGTAGTATAAGATGCAAATTTTGATAACAAATAGTGAAAGAATATATAACATTTTCGCTCCGACAGATTAGCTGGAAATCAACGCATCGCAACCACGCTTGTATTGTTAACAAAATTGAACTCCATTGTCCTGGGCTTTGCATGGTTCATAACTCCCATTCACACCACAGCTGTGGATTTGCAGCCAGATCGCCCCGTAACCCCCCGTAAATAGTAATATTGACCGACCTGTTAACAGCATGTCCCTTTTTCTCGGCATTCATTACCTTTACAATAGTATATTTGTAGCGTCCGTTTTATTAGGACTTGATTATAAAAAGCTAGTTCAATGCCTGTATACCCCAAGTTCATGTTAATGTTAAATTTGAAAGCCAATATCGGTACGGTTCAATGATCGAGGTCTCCGCCTTGATAAACTTAGCTAAGTGAACATTTTCAAATTTTTTGAAAAGTAGAAGAAGAGTAATCGTCACTATATTTTAACTCACCAAGCGCGATTTGGATCAAAAATTTGAAATTATTTCTTGATTTGAAAGGATGATCAACAAGAATGGTTCTTAAACTAACTGCCTGTACAGCTCCGTCACAAACGTTTTTGTAAAGTCAACACAGATACGAGTGGTTTTAGATCACTAGTGCAATCTAATTAATATTCAAAGCCACGTTGACTTGCATACGGGGCACGTAAAATAAAGTGCCTTTCAAGACCCTCTGCGGCTGCCTTGAATGCGCAGTAATTTCAGCATTCCTTTTCCGAAATTGCCACAAACGGCCACAGTCCCCCTGGAACTCTTATGTTTAATGTTTTCACAGAATGTGAACATCCAAATTGTTTTCCAAACTTCGTGGTAAGTGATTTCAGTAAGAGTCCTTTTCATTATGTCAATTTTTTATGCCATTGTCCCTTTAATAATTATTGTTTGCTATTATAAAAATTTCAAACCTTGAAGTTTTTGAACGTTGGGTTATAACCTCGTACCACCAGTGAGGGAGCAATCGGGAAACAGTATCAAAATAGTTTCTTCTTCTGCCCGATGTTCTGGAGACGAGTTGAATTCACTGTATTGTCAAAAATGGCTTTCTGGTGCAGTAACCAGACTTTGATTCTGTATGGACTCAAAAGAGCTGTGGGTCACACCCACTTAAACAAAAACTATCCTTGAGAACCGTGAATTCAAATCAAAATGACGTCACGGAAGTTCAAGTGGAAACCCACCCCCTTTTTAGCACCCAATCTGGCGCATAACATCGCTTGCCTTGTCGCTCAGAGTAATTTCATTTCCAATGACTTTTGATGGAGAAGACTGGCTTCTTCGTTCGGCTCCGCTTTTACACGATCAAAAGCATGTAACACTAAGCAACTCTATTTAATTTGACGACAATCTTTTCCCATCCCCATTGTCCCTAACCGAAGAGCAACATAACTGGTCTAGGTAGGGTTATAATGAGAAGCTTATTCTCGAAGTTTGCGGACGAAGGTTGAAGATGTTGTGTGTTCAAATGTCACCACTGCTGTCTCTTATCTCATTATGAGGATTAAAACAGTATGGTTTGTTCTTGGTTTCCCACTATAGATTACAACACGGTTTTTTTTTTTTTTTTTTTTTTACAAACGCCCTGGATAGCTCAAGGTCACATCCTGGGTAAACTATCCCAGTTATCCGATTTTGGTTGACACTACTGTGGTCAATTATTCGTCTTGCCTTTTTTACAATGTTTGGCATTTGGTTGTCGTAATTGTGGACAAATGTAACAAGATCTACATTGTCTATAGGCCATATAGGCCAAAATGACCGCAAAATTGTAAATTTCTGTCACCAAAGATTTAAAATGCATTTTCTGCTTCAGTATGACCAACAATAATTTGACACCATCTTCAAAACGAAATTCTGAGCAATTGGATACATTTTTGCCTCAGGAATGATCTTTGAACCTAACGGGGCTGTAGCCGTTTAACTATAAGTCGGACCTAACAGACCTATACTTTTCAATTTTTATTATGAGATATTACATTGGTGTACATTTTAAACACAATTTGACTTGATTTTAAATTTACCCCTATACTAATTTATCCCCTTATTTTTACAATGTTCCCCACATTTTCTTCTTTCTTTCTCCCGAGGTTGGACCCAACATGTCCGAGTGAGCACCCTTCAAACTTTAAAAAACATCTTCAAACCTTCTTCCACAAACTTGAAAATGATTCTCATTTATACCCCTACTCTCTTAGCTATAACGTGTGGAGCTTTTGTCAGAGAATGTTTTTTGTTGGTTAAAACCATTTAAAAGACTTAGAAGTCGGATAATTTACTCGATTCTGATGCGTACTATACGCGGTGAGTGGATATTTGTATCGACTATGGGCGTCTGTGTTGTAATTTCACAGCTGTATGTTACACACAGATGATTAAAGCAATTTAGCATTTTTTTGAAGAGCGCCCCAGTTTTCAAAATTGATATTTTTGCCAGTTTACGTTGGTAATTGTCTAAGAAACTACATCTGCGAACGCGAATGAACTTGCGACTGAACTTTTCAGTGGCTCCAGAAATCCCTAAACGACCACCACCACCACCATTGGATGATCCACGCTACGCTCCTGAGTGGTTCCCTATAACTTTAAGTTGCGAAAAACTAACAACTAGCAATTTACCCTCGTCTTACCAAGCCTTTTTTTTGTAACACGGTTTACCGGGGGTGTTACATCACCCCCCTGAGAATTCGTTATAAGCATCGGGTGCTTATGATTTTGATCCAGGGATAGCTATGGTCCTCCTTTTCCAGTGATACCAAAATAAGTACCAACATATCTAGTATATGGCGTCACCATGACGTCATCAATCCGCGCGTCGGTAAAATTGGCCTTTTCACAGAAAATGGGCGAAAGCCAATCTGGTGCTAAAATACTTAGGAATATCTGATTCAGCTCTAAGAATGGAATTGGCTAGTTTATAAACATAGAGTTTTAGGCCATAATGGGCATAATATTTTCAAAAATGCACCATAAACTATCCTTGGGTGGCAACCACCCCATACCCTTCGACTTGTACGGCATACCCTTACCCCCGTGAAGTGCTACCCCTTCACTTTTTTTTTCGCTTAAAATGACGGTGTGAAGGAGATTGGTCCGAGGATTCATAGTACGGGCTCCATAGACGACAAGGAATAAGCGTGAAAACTAATGCTGCGTGAAAGTCAACTGAATAGATATGCCCGATTGTCACCATTGTTCCCGGACTGTGAGCGCGGGGGACATATTCCTGCCAAACCGGAAAGGATTGAGAGAACGATTTATCCTAGAGCTTTTTATGAAAGTTTTTGCCCTTTTTAATTTTTAGCGCACCGGGGCGAAGTTACCCTTGGTAAGACGAGGGTAAGAAAAAAGATATGTTAACCTGCAAACAGCCGAACTGAGCAAGCTAGGCAAAGTGAAAGTAATATATTTCGTTCTTCTTGTTAAAACCAATGAGTATTTTTTGAGGAAAATGTTGACGACAAATAGTATGGGAAAGAATTTAAAATAATAAATAATGTGACATTTATATAGGCCCTGTCACAATGTATGTTTCAAAGCGCTTTTACATTTATTCCGCTGCCACTAGCAATGTCAGCTGCCTTACAAAGGCCTAAGGAAAACTCATACCTTTGGGCGGCGCTCAATGGACAATATCCTAACAGCTCCAACATTTGCCCCTGGGTGGAGAGAGGCAAGCGAGGTAAAGTGCCTTGCCCAAGGGCACAACACATTGGCCTCAGCGGACTCGAACCCAGGACCTTTGGATCATGAGTCGGTCGTTGTATCCACTGGACCACATGTGCCCCATAAGTGAATGTGCCCCATAAGGGAAGTGAATTCTTTCCACGTTGAAGAAATATAAACAACAATCAGAAAAGAGTGGCAATGCAAAAATGACAAATGTTTGTTTGTTTGTAATTTATTCGGCAAATCGACAAAAGAAAATTACAGATATACAAAACAAAATCAAATAAGCCACCAGCACATACGCACAGCAGTCAATTAGCCAGGATAACCCATTAAGTCGACTGAATTTGCCAACTTATTTCCAATAAAAACAGAACGTAACTTCAATAGAAATGAGTAACAGCCCTGACATTTTACTAACTTGACACTGCAGCCTGTAAACCGATAATACTGCAGAGTAAAAATGAAAACATGATCGGACAACGGAATTCAAGGAAGTGGAAATTGTGGCAAACCGCCTGGCCTGTAGGTGAATGGGTGTCTAGATCTATGACCTTTAGCATTACTTCTAGTAGAAGACCAGCCTGTAGACCCGTGACCAATCTCTGGCAACAAAGATTGAAGGTGTCTTTGGGTTCCCTAATAGATGTTGAACATGAAAAATGGCGGCTATTTCAGGTTTCAACATCGATCAGGGAACCCCAAGACGCCTTCAAATCTTTGTCTCCAGAGTTTGGTCACGAGATCTACAGGCTGGTCTTCTACTATATGACCATTAGCATTTATTTCATTTTTTATTTATTTATTTCAACTTTATTTCACCACGGAGGCCCAATCAACAAAAAGTTGTTCTTCCTTGGGGCCGTGGGTACATCATTAACATATGAACAATTTACAAAATACAATTATCTTAAGCTAAAAGTAATGGAATACATGCAAAGCAAAGCATAGCAAAACAAATATGACAAAACATGAACACAATTCCAAAAACATATTAAAACAGCAATTTAACAAGAAAACTCTTTGACTTTTTTTCTTGAATACATTTAAAGTAACAGACTGCTGAATATTCTCATCAAGATTGTTCCAATATATTGCACCTCGATAGGAAAGACTACGTTTTTTGTAGTCTGATTTAGGTAGAGGAATGACAACATTATATTTACTGTGCCGAAAATTATAGCTGTTATTAGAGTAGGAGAAAAGACGAGTAAGAGAGGGAGGTGCTATACCACTTAAGATTTTGTATGCTAAAATGGAGCAGTTGTATTGCTGGCCTAGTGAGAGTGGTTTCCAATCGAGCTGGCTAAGAACCACTTTACTGGGTGTGTCCCATTTAGCACCGCAAATTATTCGAGCAGCTCTGTTTTGTATAATCTGTAGGCGTTTGCAAAAGTAATCCCACAATTTCCCCACACAACATTACAGTATTCAGATGGGGGAAGAATAATTGCATTATAGACATTTTTAAAATATCATTAGGAATAAGAGAATTGCACTTTTTTTAACATAACATACCTTTCAGTGCTTTTTTACGAAACAAAAAAATATCAAAAAGACGAAAAATACTATGATGTGACCAAGTTAACGTATCATCAATCAAACACCAAGGTGTTGTGCACTGATGCACTCGCTGAATATTGCACCATTTATGTTCACACTTATGTTGTTATTGTCTTTGAGGAAAATAACTTCGCCTAGAACCTATTAACATAAACTCAGTTTTTTTGACATTTAGACTGAGTTTTTTACTCGGTGAAGCCATTTGTTAATAATAGAGAGCTCATCATTATACAATTCACAATGTAGTAAAGTTGAGTTTGGAAGCATAATAAATAATGCTTTCGTCCGCATACATACTTACTTTACAATGTGAGACATAATTTGGTAGATCATAAATATATACAAGAAAGGCAAGTGGGCCATCAATCGAGCCCTGTGGCATTCCGCAAACAATATCAGCACAATTGGAAAGTGTGCCATTAACGGAAGTTACTTGTAACCATGCAATACAATATTTACTAACACCATACATATTTAGTTTATTTAGGAAGATACTATGATTTACAGTGTCAAATGCCTTCTTAAGATCCAACATGCATAATCCAACCATTACTTGTAGTAGAAGACCAGCCTGTTGACCCGTGACCAATCTCTGGCAACAAAGATTTGAAGGTGTCTTTGGGTTCCCTGATAGATGTTGAACGTTTTTGACTTGGGCTTGCCGCTTCAATGTTCCGGCATTTTGGGGAAGGGGAAAACATAGTTAACACGGGGGTAAATATTTAGAACTCTCGCAATTGAATTAATCTAAAATATATAGTTTGTTATAGATCCGACTTCAAATGAGGACGCTATGGCCAAAAATGTCCAAAGGTTAATGCACTTTCAGTCAAGGTCATATTGTTAATATAATCCGATTTTAAAGATGAAATTGTCTAATTATTATGTTTTCGTGCATGACAAAGTCAATTTTGCAAACTGTTAATAGTTCAAATGTAGTTTTTATCTTGAAATGCAAAATGGCAGCTATTCCAGGTTTATTAATTCAATTGCGACAATTACTCTCAATTTTTCCCTCCGTCTTAACTTTGTTTGTCCCTTCCCCAAAATGCCGGAACATTGAAGCGGCAAGCCCAAGTCAAAAATGTTCAACAACTATCAGGGAACCCAAAGACACAGTTTGGTCACGCACGCGGTCTACATGCTGGTCTTCTACTATTCCATCATAACTATCATTTTGACCTCTTCTATCAACCAACGTAAGGATGAGGTAAGAAAGACGCATGAAACTACTTACATGCAACACAATCGACAATCTCTCTCTCTCTCTCTCCCTTGCGAAACCGTAAAAGTGGGGACTCCCCATGCAAGGGGTAGTGAGAGACCTCTAACCCCTGGGAATATCATGTTTTAATCATTAATAATCGCTAAAGCACCCCTATTTATATTTGAAATAATTGGCTCTCAATATGGTTTTCAAATCTTTAAAAAATCGTCTTTTTCATAGTGGGAACCTTACTTCTTTAACCCCCTATGTGAGGTCATTAGGGGGTCCCCACTCATGGTCCCCACCATTTATAAAGTCTTTCGCACCTCAACCCTATCTCTCTCGATCCCGTCTCTCAAACTGTGTAAAACGAACGTATACGCGGGCCCTTTGTAGTGGACCCCACTAAGAAAGAAATAAATCTTCTCCACAAAATGTAGCACCGTAAAAGTGGGGACATCAAAATGTCCCTACAATGCATTTGGGTCCCCACTTTTACAGTGAAAAAACCTGCAAATGTCCCAACATGTCCCCACATCTGCGGATTCACGAGTTCATTTTCTCTCTCTCTCTCTCTCCCCCCCCTCTCTCTCTCTCTCTCTCTATCTCTCTCAGAAATGACTTTGTAAGGACACATGACTTGGGCAGTCCGACTGAAGTCGAAGGGATCCTTCCACAAGAAGGATGATATTCTTGCATGATGCAACAGCAAACCCCAGGCAATGACATGACATAAATATATAGAGCAAAAAAAACAACGGTTCATCCTCTATGTAAGACCTCATGAAAATTAGCCTAGCGCGAAATCTTCTATAAGAGGATCAAGGATTACAAGGATTGTACAGCTTTATTCCGTAAAAGAGTCTTTTACTCTAGTCTAACTCATGAATATCTTACACCAAGGTAAGACCAAAACAACGACTCCAGCCAATAGATGCAGCCATACTCAATTGTCCTGCAAGGTGACTGTGTTTGGACCTTAATTTAAATTTCAGGTTAAATTATGCCCTTTGCCTATAATTAGAAGATCCCAACCAAAACAGTTAAGGTGCAACGAGAGATTTCACATATCAGATATCCCTAAAAATGAAAGCCCTGATTTTTGCACTGGTGTAAAGCTCTCCAGAAATATCCCTATCTGAAAAGATTGAGCTGAGAATTATTTCTTTGGTACAAACATTGTGAAATTTCCAACTTCGTATTGGAGCAAATATTAAATTCAGCCTGTGTTTTTATATTGAAATAAAAGCAAATCAAAATCACCTTTTTGTTTTCACTATGAAGACATTTCTATACCTAGAATCTAACGAGTGTCTTATCTAATTTGACGAAATATATGGCTACCTTGAAATCTCTCGTTACACCTTTTCGAGTCTCACTTGACACTCCGTACAATTTATGAACCTATGAACATAATGTGTCCACGTCTCATGTTTCTCCGAATTCTCCCTATATTTATGGTACATGTAATGCATTGCACCAATAGGTCTTTGACTGATTTTCCTTTTTTCATGCCAATTGCCTTATAGCAGTCATTAACGCGGATGTTGCCCCTCTAATCAGTATTTTTTTATCTACCTTTGAATTGTTCATATTGATTAAGACAGATTGTCCACTGCCAACGATTGTGATTGTGGCGAACCTTTTGTGTCTAACTTAAGCGTGACTCCATTTCGATTAAAGGTATTTTTATCGCACAGTCAGTTCCATACACCAGTGTAAATGGATTTATTTTTGAACATAAACTGCCATTACTGCACACGTGCTTGTAAACTGCCATGATTTTCTGAAAGTACCTACTTACAATCATTATAACACCTTAACTATCGCTTATTGCATAACCAAAATCTCAGAGATTGTTGTCAAGATATATAGAATATAAATCATAGTAGGATTTTTTTATTCCTGTCAGTTCATTAAAACTTTTTGGGGCGTGTCGATGATTCCATTCGTTCTGAGAGGTTGTATACTTTACCCAATCAACACAATAGAAATTCGATGTCACGATACCGGATCAGATTAAGGCCATGATTAAAAAATTCCCTTTTCTCACGAAGAAAATATTACAAAGCAAATGCACTGAATACATTCCAAACACCAAACTTGAACAAACTCTGAAGCATTCAACATGAGAAAATGATATGAATAAGCTATTATTACTCACCAATTGAAAGTTATTTTACGTCACTAAGGAATACTAGAAAATCTGATACGTTTAAATTGATTAATCTTGTTCCAGAAATAATATTTGAGAGTTTGGTCCAATCATTTAAAAAGTAGGGCAAGAGTTCCATATGTACCCCCTCTCATGTATTTACATGCAACAAAACATTTATTTAATTTTGGCTCTTTATTCCGTGTTTGATTAATAAAGGCCAACATTGAAATAAATTTTGTATCATGTAAATTATATGAGAGGGGGAACATATGGAACTCTTTCCAAAAGTAGCTTAGAGTTTTGGTCACTCATAACAAACTACAATATTTACGTGGCCTAATCCTCCTCTTCACTCGGCCTCGATGTTCGTGAAACTTTATCCGTTCTTTGACTGACGCCAAACAAAGGAATCGATAGACACTACGAGTTACAATATGCTCATCCACCAAGGACACAGTTCAGTGGGTTGTACTAGTACATCATTAACATGAACTGACCTTGCGTGATCTGGGTATCATACATCATATCCAAACCCAGGGGGTGTATTTTCTAAATACACTGGCGAATGGAAAGTACTGAACTGTGGCAAGGGAATTGAGATTTTACCAGCTCATAGTGAGAGTGTCTCACACTTTACGACAATCTATTCAATTGAATCTGTTATGAAGCCTTTACATAGTCGACACAAAGAATGTTCATGTAAAATGGGTTAAAGCATCATATTCTGTTGAACAAAGTTGAGCATTTCAGCTGTTAATACGACTTTTTTATCTCTACACACCCCCCTCCAAATGAATTCTTACCATCGTCAATATGCGTTTACTGACAGGAATAAAAAATCAGATTATAATTAAAACGAATCTTAAAATATTAAAACAGGCAGAGCAAAAACCGCCGAATTTTACATACTTATACAATGAATGTTCAAAAAACCCAGCCCCACAATATATTGTCATACTAAATATCAGTCAGTTCTCTATGCATATGCAAATGACCTGAACTAATGGATTTCATACAGGTCGGTGTTTTGAACGTAAACTACCATTACTGCACACGTGCTTGTAAACTGCCATGATTTTCTGAAAGTACCTACTACATTTTCAATCATTATAACTCCTTAACTATCGCGTATTTCATTACTAAAATCTCAGAGATTGTTGTCAAGTTATATCCCAACGTCCCTTAATGCCATTTTTGGCACTTTTCATAAATCACGGAGCGGACCCCTGCCTTGTTTTTAGATATTATTCCCCCAGATCTAACAAGAAAATTAACGCTACCTCTCTTTTTTTGCGGTGATCGGCAGGTTGGTAGTCATTTTCCGAAAAGGACGTTAGGGATACAAAATAATATAGATTCGTTTTTAAAAAGATCGGTGAAAATATTCAAAAAGGACATGCCAAAAATATTTGACGAATTTCACATACCTCTACGGTAAATGTTCATACATCCCAGCCCAAAAATATATCGTCATGTTGATCAATATCGTAATAGTCCATGCTTCAGGTTCATTGATAACGTTTTTCAACGTTTTCTATACTATTTTTATACTGATTTGAATCCGATGGGTGCCAGACGAGAAACCTTGAGCATTTTTGAGGAACGTAAAAAAATTAGAAATAAAATAAATAATAATAATAAAGGTGCACCAAAACACTAAAAAGTTAGATGTTATTCACTTAAAAGTTGTAATTTTTGAGCCTCTCTTGTTAAAACATTCATTGTAACTAATTAGCATGATTATTTTTTATCATATTATAGCCTGGGTAGATCATTCAATGTTTGAACAATGATTTCCAATGATGCCTAGGATGCCCAGGTAATCACGTAATGAATGGATTCAATATGGCCGCCAATACAATAAAGTGTCTGATCGTTATCTATTTTTGACTGCAGATTTAATTGGTAATTAATTGGTATCTATCTTGATGTTTTGAAAGTCAAGAAATTGATTAAAACTATAAGAATATTTTCCCTTTCATTAATTTAAAGCATTCAAGATGGCTTCCGGTTCTCTAAAATGGCTACAATTGATAATCCTTGGTTTACATAGGCCTATAAGCGATACCATCAAAAGATGCAATCAAAATGGATGTCCGATATGGCTGGCAATGGCACTCCCTATAAGCGGCGAAAAATCCGATCACTAATATTCCAGAGATATGTATAATTTTGCTTGCAGTAGGTTTTAGCATCCATTGCCAGCCATCTTGGGATATTTTGTATATAACGACTCAATAACAGTGGGATTTTGGAAGTGATCATCCAACTAAAAACCATAACAATATATCTTTAGCCTAAACGTGAATAAATTACTGACCTTTACTTAAGCCATTTTGGACGCCAATCTAAGATGCCAACTTGCAGATACAGTCCGAGTGAAAAAATTGACCCTGATTGTGTCCGTCATTTTGATTTTTTTAAATAATATAATACCTAACATATGTGGCATCATCGGAAAACCTTTTTTCATTATCTTTAATTTGCAGCAAAGATAATTCCAATCGGTTACGTATACCCCGACCTACAGTCTTTTGAAACAAGTTGAGCTTTTCCCTTATCCTCGGATTCCCATTTGAATGCACGGCGGCCAACTAAGCAAATTACTCCCCAAAATGATGATAAGGGTATGTCTATGTTTATGTCAAATAAAGTGGTATCTTAAAAGGTGTACAAGCCAGTGATAATGATAAGTTTTATTTGAAACACTTTTCTCAGAATGTGGCATATTTTGGTCCACAAATATAGACAATACTTTAAACCTCGAAAGGTTGTAATCGATGTGTGTTCCTTCATATGGTATGATTCATTCAACTCCTCCAGAAACCGATACATGTGTGAGGTTACTTTATCTTTCAAATTACGTAGAAAAGTTAAGGCATCGATGGTAAATTGTGACTGAATTTTGTGGGGGTTAAATAGCGTCTCATTTATTCTACAGTCAATAAATGGTCCGATTTTCTTCTAGACACTGATTTGCTTCGCTGAACGCCGTTCATCAATAATGTGAATCTGTGGACAGAGCGCAAACCCGACTACTACTTGATTCAAACGACTGGAGCTCGGTCTATACCTAACTGATGCATGTGAATGATCTTTGCAGCAAATCAAAGGTAATAAACTAAGCTTTCAGGTGATCGCATATGAGATATATGTTACTTAAAAATCAAAAGGCTGACACACTCAGGGTCAATTTTTTTACTCACCCTGTATCAATCACTTATTTTATGATATTTAAACTGCTCTGAATGAGTTGATGGTGATATAAACATTACAGCTCTTGGCTAGATATAGTAATAGTAATGAATTATAGCCATTTGGAGCCATCTGGAATGGTAATTATCAAAACGTGTTGAGAGAGATTCATAATGGTCTCAATTGATTGCTAAAGAGTTGGTATATAGGCCCCTATACCAAGTTAACCATTCTATGGTCAAAAGTAGATAAATATCAGCTACTTTTTGTATTGGCGATCACATTGAATTTCTTAATTACGTTGTTACTGAATCATATTTCAATTGGTTGATCGCAATGGGTGTTTTGATTTGACAGAATTTGAATGGAAGGCCAAAAACAACTTTTGAGTGATCAACAGACGAATTTTAAGTGTTTTGGTGCGTATTTGATTTTTTGCAGAACTTCAGAAATGCTCAGGTGTCCAAAGACTGATTAAAAAAATAATACTTTTAATATCGGTCGATGAAATTCAAGAACTTTCCTATACTTAATAATAATTTATTTTGACGAGTGTACTTCTGAGCGGAGTTTGGGCGGGAGGTCTTCTTTTGGCTCACGCATTAAGCCCATGACACTTCCAATCGGAGCGAGCGATTTCTGCTCATGAGCATGCGTAACACCAAATCTTAGATCATAATCCGGTATTGCGCACGTCAATCGCTCGCTTCGTGCTGCGATTGGAAGTATATCATGTCCTTTATGCATATCAGCCTAAATGATTTGGCCTTGAAATAAGGGTGCGGGGAACTGACTGCCAACCACAACATTGGTTTCTTTTAAAAACATCAACCCCGGTAAAGTTTCGCGATCTCATCATGCACGCGAACCCCAAATTATATGCCCTTTCCCTCCGGTTTTCAAGACCTTTAACTGTTCGGCTTCAGAGACAAGCTGTGTGAAAGCAACCGACCCAGGACACCTTATATTATTATTATTCTATACTCTTCTTGCTTTGTGAGCCTTTGTCATTAATTTGGAAAAGTGGTTTAGTATTTATTACCCTTTCACTCTCGATAGAATCTGTATCGATTATAACACATAAATCAGTGGCCTTTGAGATGGCTTCCCAAAAATGACTACATGGCATATAAGAAGCCATCTCAAAGACCACTGACTATATATGCTTGTTTAGACTCAATTGAATGCATTTTTCATGCTGTAAATGTTATAGGGTGAGAATACAGTATATTGAGGTCATCAGCAAACAATGTACAATTTAGTATTGGTGAAATTGTGGCAATATCGTTAAAGGGGGATGGCCCGATTTAAGGATACGGAGTTTTCATCTTGATAGATTCGCCTTCACTCCAAAACCACATCTGTAAAGTTTCGCGCCGATATTTCAATTCGTTTAGATGCGAGGGCTAAAAACGTGATTTTGTAAGCCCCATAGAGTATTGTGTAAAATTAATATTGGTCGACCAAAATGGGGCACATTTTCGCTCATAACTTCCAAACCAAACATCCTTTGGCTCTAAGATTTCACAGGGTAAATGAGAAAAATAGTAGCTTTCTTCTGATACCAAAATGTTGACCACTTCCGGTAAAATTTGGGATACCAATTCTAATTACAAAATCACTTATTTTATGATAAATATGCATTTTTGAGCATTCTTGTTCGCAGGTGTAGTTTCCTAGACAATTACCAACATAACTGTGCAGAAATATCAAATTTTGAAAATTGGGGGCGTTCTTAAAACAAATGTGTCATTATTGCTTTAAGTGAATGTGCATTTCGATCATCAAAATTCTTCCTCTGTAATTATGAAGTGTAATTGTGGTGCGAGCTTTTGGCTAATGTTAACCTAACACATAGACAACAAGTGAAGTTCATTCGCTATATCTTGCACTTGAGGACGTCCGTTTGAAGTGCCTCTGGTGAGTTCGTTTTTCCCACGGCCTAAATCAGAGTGACTTGTTCGTTCTCCAAGTCTGTTGCAAGTTGTAACATACTGAATTTCTTTAAAAGGTAGTCGCGTTTGTAGTCCTGCAGTAGACCAATCTATCTATCTAACGGCCGCAGCCGAGATGCTGTTCACCATGTAGCGCCAAATGTCCCTGTTTGTCATTAGGTTGGGGATGTAAGATGTATCCTGCTGGATGTCTCGAGCAATCACATCAATGTAGTTAAAGGGGCGACGACCCCTGTTTTGGCATGGTAACTTCCAACATGTGACGTCTGAGACTACTTGGTCAATCGCACGATGACAGTGACCGGCAAATCGTGCACGGCGTTGGGCAACAGAAGATGAAATTGGAGGGATATCTCCATATATCTGTGCTTTGGTCTTGTGCTCACGCCAGGATATGTTTTGTACTCGCATAAGAAGCTTGGTGTAGGTGCCATCCAGTCTATCCTGTAGCTCTTTCTTCATGGTCCAGGTCTCAGATCCATATAACAGGATACTCTCTACACAGGCTCTAAAGAATTTCAGCTTGGTTGAATTGGAGATACCAGATTGCCATAAGTGGTGTAGTTTACAGGCATTCCAAGCTTGTCCTTTGCGTGACAGGAAGTCTTTCTTGCTGTCGGTAACATAGGACCCAAGATACTTGAAGTCCTTGACCTCTTTGAGTTGGCTACCATCTGCTGTGCAGATAGGTTGATGATCATCTTCCTCATTGACAGTCATATATTCAGTCTTCTTGGCATTTAGATGTAGGCCGACTTTGTCTGCAGCATTCTCAAGTGATGTTAGTAAATCTTGTGCACCACATATCAAATCAGCTGTTAGAGCTAGATCATCTGCGTAGTCAAGGTCTGTGAGATGCTGACTTTGGTGACGTCTAGAACGCTTGGGTTTGATGGTGAGTCCTTTGTCGTTCATGATGTCAAGACTCTGTCTGAGGATGTAATCAACCACGACTACAAAGTAGACCAATAGGGTCTTGCATTTGACCTTGTACAAGAGTTTGCACAAAATATTTGGATTGTTTCTAGGCAATATTGACCTGCTGAATTAAAATCTTAATAAAGCAACTTGGTCATCCTTGAGCATTTTGAGATAGGGAAGGGGAACCATTTGTAAATGTTGCAAATGGGGTTTAAAGTGTATATGGAGATGTTCCTCTGGTCTTATGCATATGGATTGAACAGTATAATCGATTTTGAAGGTCTAAAAACAAAAAGAACTACGATTGGTTGTTATGTTATGTAATATTATAAAAGTGAAAACCCTCATCGCAAGAATTGACATAGTAAATCCTTTTAGTCAGTGGTAACAGTATATTATATTGATTTTGGCCGGGGATCTTGGACGGTGCACGTTAGATAAAACAAAAACAAAAATCAAAACAAAACAAAAACAAGAGCAGAGACGTATTTGTTAAATCAATAACTGTGAGTAAATGAGAGTGGTTGTTTCGCAGAAGTAATGTAGAGAGATTTCAAGTTACAGAAACTTCACCCTGGATAATAATCAAAACAAGTTGCAGATGATAGCAGAGCGATAACTTCTTTCAATCTTAAAATCAGACATCACACATTGGACTTCTACAGGTTCTCTGTTGACTTACACTATATTTTACGGCGGGTTGCTTGGTAAATATTGAAAACAGACGAAGACTTTCTGGTATTGTGGTTTCAAGCACTGAACTAGAAATTTGAAGTTACACCCACTGTGCCGCTATACCAAAGTTTTGTTTTGTGCGTATCAAACCATATCAACCATTTACCTGTGCATTGAATCAGAGAATATTGAATACACACGCGCAGGACACGCCGAGTGAACTTTATATTGTATATATTCTGTTTTGGCTGGTCCAGAGACACATGTGTATGAGTGCTTGGTAGTTGTCGAGCAATGGAGTATTGTACATGGCGAAGAAGTTTCTGCTTATATGTGGTAGATCTACAACTATCATGTTAGCCCAAAGTCGAAATTTGTTTTCGGCATATGGGCTGGAACTAAAAGAGTTCTTCAATTGTGGGTGACTCTGCAATTGGGGACCGGGAACCCTTCAACAAAACTTTTTTACTCGAATCATGTGGGATACAATTCGAGTACCGTTCCAATGGAATATACCGTGGAAAATACATGCGATACTTGTGGTGTGTGTCATGGTGTTGCTATCTGGTGGCTTTCGCAATGTAGGAGTGCAGGTTGTAGTGAGCTATGAAGCTGGTGCGCCTTTGGAATCTTGTGATGACATGATGCCTCAACACGGCGCAGAGCTAGAGCCACAATCTCAAAACAGACATTTTACCATGAAGGCCCTTAACAAACCGGATGACCCGAAAGTATATAAAGGTAAAATGATAGGCAGATTCAGTTGAATTACATCAATCCGAAATTATATACATGTAGAGCAGGAGCAAAATATCATAGGGGACCTTATTTAAGGAATTCGTTCATCCCTCACTACATACGGAAATGTTTGACACCTTTGCACTATAATTTCAGGGATTTAAAAGTTAATCCTTTGGATTGTAGTTAGTGACCTGTTAGGATTTAAAATTAAACTCTATTACATTAACATTAAATCATATTTGATTTGAATTCAAATCTAGTATGATTGAATCTAAGGCAAATATGATTTAAATTTCAAACTATTTTGATTGGTCACTACCTACAATCCTTCAATCTTCAATGGTGTGATCCCTATACAGCTTAATTCGCTAAACTGGGATTTGGTGCAGATGAAACATCTGTAGAAAAGGTGAAGATAAAGAAATCCAATGATGAACTGAGGGTGCATTTTAAAAACAGTCTTGGTAATTACAGAACTTTGCTACCCAGAGGTAGGCAGAACGGCTTCCTGAAAGGATGGCACTTATGGAGCGAGTACAGCAGTAACTGGTAGCTGATTCCAGACTGAGGAAACTGGATTGCAGTGAATCTTGTAGAACATTTTGGCTTGAGAAAGGAGACGTCTGACATAGAGTGGATCCCAGCCCAGGGTGGTAATTAAAGGTGATACATGTGTTGTTCTACGGTAATCTCCGAAGACAAAGCGAGCAGCTGCTCTCTGGACACGTTCAAGGCGATCATGAACTCCATATAGGATGTGCGGGCTCCATACTTCAGAAGCGTACTCCATTTGCGGACGTATGGTAGTTTGGTATGCCTTTGCTTTGACGCTTTGTTTACAGGGAGAAAGAGTACGACGGAGTAATTCAAGTGAACGGCTGGCTTTTTGCTTGATCTTGTTGCAGTGGTTATCCCAGCGGAGGTCATATGAGATGGTCACACCAAGGTAGTCATGATGATCTACTCTCTCGAAAGAGACTCACCAAAGATTGTATACTGGTGGAAGCTGGGTTTGCGTTTCCTTGTGAGTTGTGATGGATAGGATGGCACACTTTTTTACATTAAACTGCATAAGCCAAGTGGAGGACCAATCTGCAAAAGTGTCAAGGATTAACTTTTAAATTCCTGAAAATTAGAGTGTGGTAATTAGTATGAACTCTCTATATCAGTGTTAGTCTCAACTGTGGTGTCACTTTTTCAATAGAGGCCAATTTAAGGTTACACGGGGTCAAACTCTTAAAATGATCCAAAGATGACGAAAAGTGTGCCATATTATCCGTTAAGTCATATGGATTCCAAAAATAGTTTGTACCACTTACCAACATTGGTTTTGGAGTTAGAGGGTAAAAATTACTAAATGATAAAAAAATGTCAATCTCAATTTGTACAGGGGTCAACATTGAAAGTTACTCTGATTATATTTTAAATACCTGCAAATTATTGCGTAAGGAAAGAGCACTCACGAAAAGTATTAGTTATGTTAAATGTTAACCTATCGAGATAGAGGTCAAAAAGGCCAATGCCAATTGGATTATGTTGTATAATGACCTATTTTGCCACATAACTATGCATTGTAGATTCTACAAACTATTCCTTATTTTGACACAATAAGGTAGATGAACAGTTTTGTTCATTCTTTGCCAAAATTACAGCAACTTCTGATTTTGACCCCTGTACAAATGGAAATTGATTTTTTAAAAACATTTTTTTTTTCAGAATTTGTTTACCCTATAAGTATAACCAATGGTTATAGATGGTACAAACTATACATTTTTTATGTATACATGTTCAATTTAAAAGTTTGATACCTGTGTAACCTTAAATTAGCCCCTATTAAAAAGTGACACCACAATTTGAGAGTACTAACCTTCTATTATAGAGGGTCCATACTAACTACCGAATGTATAGTTAGTAGTTAGTACCTTTTCTGTAGTGGGGGATGAATAATGATGTTTGACCCAGGTCCGTACTCCTGCTCTAATGTGTTAGCTTTGTTAAATTTGTTTTCGACATACGGACTGAACTATTTTTCTCCACTTTTTAGCATGGTAAAAAAGTACAGTGAAATTTACATTAATATACTGTAAAAGGGCTAAAAAATGACAGTGTTTGGCGGTAATTGGGAAATACTGTATTTTTATGCTATTTTTTCAGGCCTATTATGACTAAATGTTAAAACTGTAGATCTCATTCAAATTTTAAAGAATGTAGGAACGTCAATATAATGAATACAGTATATTATGACTTGTCAACTATACAATTTAATACTAAATTTTACAGCAAAAAAGATAAATTTTACAGCATTACAGTAAATTTCACCGTTTGTACCGTTTGTTAGCAGAATGGATACATGCTTGTATAATACTGTAAAATGTACAGTTTTTTTTTACAGTGATGCGCGATTAACTGCATTGCCATCTATACACATGTATGATCATAATGCTATGCTGCACGCTTAGTATTGTGATCACCGCTAGCAAAACCTCTTATCTCAGTTTGATGTTGTAAAAATGCGAGTTTGGTATCTTCCAAACACGTAGCCACCGCTTCGGTTCATACATAGTGGAGCGGTTTGGACTGCAAAATTGTCGACAACCCTTCCCCTCGGTACAACAAAACGCAACCACTTCTATTCAAAAGATAGTAATAAATAATTAAGAAAATGATGGTTGTGGTCAAAAACTTTGATTTATTAGCAAAACAAATTTTAATCATGATGCAATACTATCAATCTCCGACATTTATATTATAGATTTCTGTTTTATACAATATATAAAGCTTTATATATTGCTTCTCAGGTGAAAAAAAGGGCGAGAAAAAAGGTGGAAATTGGAAATCTTCAAACTTGCATAACAAGAAAACAATTAGCCTTAAGCGCGCGCACACACCCACAAAAAAAACCAAAAAAAAAAAAAAAACATTTTCCACACTATTACTGTGAGTTCCCGATCAAAAAAAAAAAAAAATTCTTCACAACTCTATTTTTTGGGATTGTATTTTTGACCGAAAATGGCTAATTTTGACCATCTTTCGTTTTTGGCCTATTTCTATTCTACAACACCCAATCTTCACCATCTATGAATTTGGTACATGTATGTATTCCGGTATGGCCGTCAGAGACCTTTAAATATAGCCTTTAGTGTGTGTTGGTATAGGAAATTTGAACCTTAAAATGGCCTTTTCTCAAATTTTTTTTACGGCCTAAGAAATGAATTTTCAATTTGACCAGTGAAATCACATCAGAAGGTATGATTTTTAACTTTAAAAAAAAAAAAAAAAAAAAAAAAAAAAAAAAAAAAAAAAAAAATAAAAGGGCTAAAAAATGACAGTGTTTGGCGGTAATTGGGAAATACTGTATTTTTATGCTATTTTTTCAGGCCTATTATGACTAAATGTTAAAACTGTAGATCTCATTCAAATTTTAAAGAATGTAAGAACGTCAATATAATGAATACAGTATATTATGACTTGTCAACTATACAATTTAATACTAAATTTTACAGCCAAAAAGATAAATTTTACAGCATTACAGTAAATTTCACCGTTTGTACCGTTTGTTAGCAGAATGGATACATGCTTGTATAATACTGTAAAATGTACAGTTTTTTCTACAGTGATGCGCGATTAACTGCATTGCCATCTATACACATGTATGATCATAATGCTATGCTGCACGCTTAGTATTGTGATCACCGCTAGCAAAACCTCTTATCTCAGTTTGATGTTGTAAAAATGCGAGTTTGGTATCTTCCAAACACGTAGCCACCGCTTTGGTTCATACATAGTGGAGCGGTTTGGACTGCAAAATTGTCGACAACCCTTCCCCTCGGTACAACAAAACGCAACCACTTCTATTCAAAAGATAGTAATAAATAATTAAAAAAATGATGGTTGTGGTCAAAAACTTTGATTTATTAGCAAAACAAATTTTAATCATGATGCAATACTATCAATCTCCGACATTTATATTATAGATTTCTGTTTTATACAATATATAAAGGATCTAGAATTTTAGGCCCAAAATCACCCTTTTCCTAAAAAACCATCCTTTTTACCACGCGTCACCACAACGAGTATTACCTGAACCCTTTATGCAATGTATTAAACCTATATCAATAACAAAAAGGATGCCACAAAAATAACATTGTAATATTTTTACTTTGAAAAAAATAATTTCGCTTAATTTGCAGCCCAAAATGCATTTTCGGCCTAGAAATCATCATAGGCCCTGCCACCAAATATTTCAACCACAGCCCTCATTTTCTTAAATCTCATATATTTATCCTTCAAATAAAGGTGGTTGTGTTTTGTTGTACCGAGGGCCGAGGGGTAACTCGAAAACTAGAGCACTTTTCAAAGCTCGGCCGCTCCGTTAACAAGAGTCTGTAATCATACGGACGACTATTATATTGACTGGCAGCTGGTACTCGCAACGTGCAGAACGTAAAATAACTGGTTCCGTAAAAATACGAAACTATCGTAAAATACGACCTACGAAACGTGAAACGTGAAATAACAACGTGCAACCATTATTGTTGGTTTTTAATTGTTTAAACAATGTTAATAACTGAAACGTTATTGCAATCTTCTCACATAATTTAACTTTGTAGCTATGACAAAAAAAAAAAAAAAAAAAAAAATTGGTGACACGGTGCTACTTCAAAGTTGTTATTCGTAAATTTGCATGAAAAAAAGCACTTTTTCTTCGTTTTTTCAAATTATACCAATATAAAATTTTCAAATTCTTAAGACGTGTGTTCCTTCAGGTTTGCAACGATATCTTACTTATTGCAATCAGTTGAGTGGTTCGTCTAAATTGTTAAGATTTCAAATGGTAAACTCCTATTGGCTGCTGCAACTGTCAGTCATTAATGTGGTGAAATATTAATTGAAAATGGTCAAAAGATGGCGCTGTGTATTATGAACATCTGTTACACTTGTGAAAGGATCTAGAATTTTAGGCCCAAAATCACCCTTTTCCTAAAAAACCATCCTTTTTACCACGTGTCACCACAACGAGTATTACCTGAACCCTTTATGCAATGTATAAAACCTATATCAATAACAAAAAGGATGCCACAAAAATAACATTGTAATATTTTTACTTTGAAAAAAATAATTTCGCTTAATTTGCAGCCCAAAATGCATTTTCGGCCTAGAAATCATCCCTGCCACCAAATATTTCAACCACAGCCCTCATTTTCTTAAATCTCATATATTTATCCTTCAAATAAAGGTGGTTGTGTTTGTTGTACCGAGGGGTAACTCGAAAACTAGAGCACTTTTCAAAGCTCGGCCGCTCCGTTAACAAGAGTCTGTAATCATACGGACGACTATTATATTGACTGGCAGCTGGTACTCGCAACGTGCAGAACGTAAAATAACTGGTTCCGTAAAAATACGAAACTATCGTAAAAATACGATCTACGAAACGTGAAACGTGAAATAACAACGTGCAACCATTATTGTTGGTTTTTAATTGTTTAAACAATGTTAATAACTGAAACGTTATTGCAATCTTCTCACATAATTTAACTTTGTAGCTATGACATCATACAAACGTTGCATTTACATAACGACGTGGATGTAAAATATATTTTAGGCAAACGATTTCAAGAAAAAAAGAAAAAAATGAAGAAAAATAAGATTAATCAGCTTACAGTTTCATATGGCAGTATACATATTCAAATGTCATGTCACCAGTTATTTAATCATGAGTATTTTATTTTGTACGTGTAACTTACTCAGATTCGAACCGGGGCTTTAAGATTACAAGTCCTATACCTTATCCACAACACTATATATATAACTTTACAGATATCGGATGGTAAAATTAAATATATGAAGTCTTTTAATCAAATTAAGAAAAAAAAAATAAATTAAACAAAATAAAAATATGCAAAATGTAGGATCGAGAATTTTTAAAACTATATATCAAAAATAAAAGAGAAAATAAGATTTTGCATTTTTAAATGACGTTTTTAACACATAGAAGGCAAAAAGATTTTCATAGTTCATATTCTTACATTAAAAACCGGTAAGTTACAACAGCACCTAATATTACGGGAAATATGATAACGGTCAGGGTATAAATACTACTCTTTTTCAAATTGTGTGATATTATTACCTAATACTGTATTTTCTGCTTCCAAATTGTAATTTCATGATAGATATCAGCAATAAAGCTTGAAGATTGCTGAATAACCGGAGTTGACCTAATGTAAGAGGTAGAGTTTGGTAAAATTAAGAACATTTTTAACGGTGTGTATACACTAGAGCAAGGAAGTACGGATACGAGATTTTAGAAAAAATCTGCAGTTTGTTTACCGTAACGGAGAAAAAATATGAGGGTCGGTCGGCTGGATTTTTTTTAAAACCTTCACAATGTTTTGCTCTAAAATGAACACACGTGCTATACTATTTAAAGCTTTTTTTTTTAAAAGACACAGCAAAGCTCTTTTACTGTATTTGTTGTAGTTGTCTTGTTTTGATGTTTTTCGTCTTTGTGTTGGTAAAAAAACATGTTTTTTTTTTTTAATTGATGAAAATCACGGGTCGGTCTGGAGATTTGTTTTTATTTTGTGCTAATTGAATAAAAAATTGAGTCGGCAGGTTTTTTAAGGGTTGGTCGGGTTTATCGCCAAACGATATGTTTACACTTATATAGCTTAAAAGGGCACATGTGGTCCAGTGGATAAGACGGCCTACTCATGATCTAAAGGTTGTGGGTTCGAGCCCCGCTGTGGCCAATGTGTTGTGCACTTGGGCAAGGCACTTTACCTTACTTGCTTCGTCGACCCAAGCGATATTCGGGTAGCTGTTAGGGGGAATATTACAATCTAATTGCTGATAGGATTGTGCGCTTGGCCGGCTGCCGACCTAGGTGAAGCGAAATGATTGTGACGATTTCCTGATGGCAGCGTAATAATAATTGGCAACAGCGCTTTGCCTACTTGTGTAAAAGGCGCTATATAAATCTCATTATTATTATTAGCTTGTGTTATTTCTTCAGAACAAACATATTGCGTTTTGAAATAATGCTTCTCAAACCGCTATTTACTGACCAGGGGCGGCGCCAGGGGGTGGCAGGAGGGGGTGGCCGCCCCTGAGAGTTTCAAAATTTAGGAAAAACAGGGGAATTGCGCAAAAATTAGGGGTTTTAACCAAAATGAGTTCATTTTGTACTGTTTCGCCCCCCTATGATGTTTCGCCCCTCCTATGATTTGACCCTGGCGCCGCCCCTGTTACTGACCGATCCCTAAATGCGCTGAAATATTTATACTTTCCACTTATATGTAATATAAAGAATATGCTCTCCTCGTTCATGTGTGAATATTTGCGCAGTTCCATTGCTCAAACGGGTCAGAGTTGAGAACCTATACAAGCTCCTGTTATCACTCAATAGAAAACCACAACCTTCCACAACCCCCATCAATCAATGTTGAGGGAATTGGCAAGACTGTTAATGACGATACCCCATTCAATATATTGGTTGGGGAGACGGGGGGGGGGGCCGAAAATCGTTCAAAGTGTTGAGAAAATGTGTTTTGAAAGTGGACATTGCGCTGGGGGGGGGGGAACCCCTCCCAGACCAACCTCCGGGTGAATGATATATGAACTTTCCATGCATGAGCACTTTACCTAATTCGACGCTGAGCTTTAACGATCAAGCATATACCTATTATGAGCATTATAAAGTGAACCACTTACAATGTCAAATTTTTATCTATCATATTTGCTTGAGAAAATGTGTTTTGGAAAGTGAACATTGCAAGGGTTCGTGCGAGAGAGGGACACCCTACCCTGCACCCACCCGTACCCCCGAGCTGCTTGCTATATGAACTCTCCATGAACACTTCACGTATGATTCATTCAAACAAAACCTAAACCCATCAACTTATTATACTTAAAACCGTGGATCATGCCTATGCATTAAAGTGAACCACATCGGAACTAGCATGGGAAAATGTGTTGTGAAATGCAAACATTGCAAGGGTTCCGCGCTTCGCGCGGGAGGACCCCTCCCGCACCGCTTAGATTATTCAGTCAAAGAAAACTACTGGGATTCACCTATGCAATAAAAGTGAGCCCCCTTACAAATTGAGATTAATGTTTCTAAAATGTACATTCTCAATTTTGCAACGGATAATGTAGCTGTGTACAAATGGTTGACCCAATTGTTTTACTCTAATGATACCATGTATAAAACAAAAAGAGATTTGAATACACCCAATTTGTTTACAGTGCTTGAAAATGACCATATGTGTTTAAGGCATTGCGGAAAAAATGCTCGTAAATTGTTAGCAGACCATTTTCAGATACCAGTTATGTGTTTGTTTTTTTCGGGACATCTGTTAGTGCCAGTAATAGTTTTCCCGTAAATACAAGCAAATACAGCCATTACAGCGCATAAAAATGTATTTGTATCTGTTCGTTTCCTTAAACTATTTTCAACCCCTTTTCGGTTTTTTCCCCAGTTTTTGACGCCCTTTCGTTTTCGTTAGCGCCAATTTCCTTTGCTATTTTAGCGCCCCTTTAATTCCTTAAACTTTTTCTCAACTTTTTATGCTTTTGACGCCCCTTGTTTTTCTTATTTCTCTTTTCTTTCCATCTTCCTTTGATCGTTTTAATTTTATGGCCAAAAATCGGAATTTATACGATTTTTTTTCGACTTCGCGCACACGATCTTGGACAAAAGTAGTTGGTACACCTTGTGAAAATTTACTCTTTTACACTTGCATAATTCTGCCATTTTTGAAAGTATGAAATTGAACCTTTTTGGTATCAAGCTTGAAGCTTTTGCTAATCCATAAACCTCCCTCTTCCCCACCAATCAATGTTGAGTGTTGTTAGGCGCACTGTAACACAAGAAGAGTGTGCCAACACTTTTGTCCAAGATTGTCGACATTTGCTCTTTGCAAGGGGTAAATTTCACCCTGTTTAGCACATTCCATTATTAAGAGTGAAATGCGAACTTAATTTTGTTCTGCTGTTTCTTAACACAGTTGAAATTCGGGCAACAAATGTGAGATTTACAGGGCTTCTTCTTCAAGCTCGTCACCCAGGTAGACTGAATGAAACAAGTCCCATTGGAGAATTTTCTCACTACGACCTAGACGACGCCATAGTTGGGAAAACACAATTTCTTAATTGCTCAAATAGGACAAACTCAGCTATCACAAACAACGCTCAACTTCAAAATCGAAAAAAGGCCGACTTCTATTGGACAGTTCCTGAGGACTTTAACTTTGGTGATGCTGTTGAATTTGTGTGAGTAAAATTAATAAAGATTATAGAACTAAAACAATTGTGTTTTGCTCAGTCAGCTGAGCTGAGGAGAACTTCTTAAAGGTGGGTGACCCAATTATAGTCCGATTTTTCATATGACGTTTTCTCCCTCATAGTCCTGCAGTAGGCTCACATGATCTTGCAAAAGAGTCTGCACAAACGGTTTTGATGGTTTCTGGGCAACAATGGCCCGCTGATTCCAGATCTTGATGATGCAATTTGGTCATCCTTGAGCATTTTGAAATAGGGAAGTGGGTAGGGTAAAGTTTTATAAATGTTCATGGGGTTAAAAGGTGTATAGACATGTTCATCTGGATCTAAGGATTAAAAAAGTATGGTATATTGATCCAGTTGGTTTCAAATTGGTTTCAAATTGTTCGTATGGGAATGCAACAGATCCTCATAGACCCTGTGGGCCTTAACAATTTCCCCCTTAATTACATCCCCAATGCCAAACAAAGTTTCATCATCAAGATTTGGAATCGTAGGTCCATTTAGGTAAGTGGAAAAAACAAGGCCTGTCACTCCCCATAAGCACTTGGTGGAATTAGCACCACATGGCAATTACCTCGACATTCGATCTTGGAATGTTCGCTCGGTTGGAAACAAAACAGGGTTGTATCTGACTATGTTATTGAGCACGGACATAGACATTGGGTTTATCCAAGAAACCTGGCTGGATGAAAATGACACTACAAAAATCGGTGAATTTACACCACCAGCGAGAAACTTTTTTAACTCCCTAGAAAGATCTACTCAAGGTGGAGGTGGAACTGGTGCCCTGTTTAAATCTACACTCAATTTAACCTCAAACTCCAATAAACTGTCATTACTAAGACAATTGAAAAAAACCAATTATGCGTTATCACTGATGCAATTCAGGGTTAAGATGTAGATCGTCATGTTGAGTTGCAACAAAGTCGTATCTGCATATTTGTCATTTTGCAGGAAACGCTTGTGTTTTGTGTCCTAAATTCTTTTGTTTCTTGTTGTTTATTAATGTTTCTTTCTTCATTAAAATTGTTTCTAGTCAAAGTTGATTGAGACTGGTACCAAGTTGTGTGTTTTTAACCTAATTTACAAAATCAAGCAAGAACTCCATTACCCAAAATGTCAGTTAGACTTGTTGCACGCACATGACGATAGTGTTTAAGACCTCGACCTTCAATTGGAACAATTACCGCATATCAGACTTCCTACAGGAATTGACAATTTATGGATGGAATTTTCTCTAATGCCCAATCAATTAATATAGTAGGGGACGTCATGTTCCGTAAAAAACCTGAGTTCGTCATTTTGAACGATATCTATTAATGGCTTTAAACACGCACATTACTGTTCCGACCCATATACATGGTAACACCCTCGATCTCTTGATTTCCAGACCTGACGAGAATATTGTTGTTAAGCACAATGTCAAGGAGTCATTATTCGGATCACTTTTGTATTTCCTCCATTTTTCTGATTAAACACTTTTAAAAATATTATTTTCTCAATTTTATTGAGAAAAGATTTCTCACGGGAAAAGTACTTTGTTCACTACAAATAGAGAAAGGGAATATCCCTAGTTTGTTTTGCAAAGTGCAACCTGTTTGTGCACAATAGGGGAAGTGGGGGGGGTTACCCAAGATCAAGAATGCTAAACTTAGTAACTGAGTCACTTGTTTATGCTTATGATATCAAAACATGTTGAGGGGTAGGTAATTCCCCCATAGAGTTATATATGCAAAGTGATATAATTAGATTGTGATATCTGATTTGATGGTGCAAGGTCATGTTATGCATGATGATGATGTAATGATAATGTTAGGAAGGGGAGGAAATCTCTGGTGAGAAAGTTAAATAGTACTTGTGATGCGAGGAAATGGGGCCAGCAGGTGAAATCAGGAGCTAAACAGAGCTCTGGAGCTATGAAAACAGTATATTTATAGCTAGTTTACTCACAATAATGGAGATTTGAGTTCTACATCTAGTGACAGGATTTAATATTGTGGATGCCGCCGGAGCTGATAGCTAAATTGTCTGCGTGTCTTTTAAGCCAAGAGCTTCAGTTTTGGAATCAAAAAGGGATTCCAGTTTGTGGTCCTAGATGAGGACATAGCGACAGACTGCTGGTGGTGTATTACCGGATATTATTATTGTGGAACATTGGTCGTCGAGGGAAAGCCCCGTCGTCTTGAACGCTGGACAAGATTACCTCAGGGACTGGAATATTCCAAGGGAATCTTCTTGGTCCTGAAGGTAATCTTGTGCGCTGTCATTTTGGGAGTCTTCGCTGGTGAGAGGACATACGCATCGTTGGAACTGCAACGCCTCTTTTGAAACATAAGATCAAGTTAAAAATATTGATGTGGAATGTGTAATTTTGATTAGTAATGTTTGGACATACCAATTCTGCACAATTACAAAATGCATTAAAATCTGTTTTATCGTATATAAATTAAGATCACTTGTGCACAAGAGACCTCACTGATTAGTGTTTGAAAGGTATTCTGACCTGTGACGCCTAACCAGACGTCATAACACTTCCTTTTGGCTGCACCCCGGCTTACAAAAAACCCACCGAAGAAGGTTTATCAGAACTAACAACGGACTTCAGGGGTTTTGATCTTTAGGTCCTTTACTCAAGACCTCCAAATTTCAGCTTCTGAAATTCCTGACTCCCTGGCATTCTGATGATGAATTTTTCGATCACTTTCTAAATTGTATGATTTGTTAGACCCATGCTCGTTCAAAACAAGATCTTTATCTACCCGCACTCGGCTGCCATGGCTAAATGTAGAGATAGAGATAGAGATAGCGTGCTAGGCGTGGTCCGTAGAAAACTAGAGCGTAAGTGGAGGAAGTATCGGTCAGAACAAGATCGTTCCTGCTATATAACTCAATTGCACAAAGTTAATGATTATGATCACAAGTGCAAAAACTGAGTCTTTAAAACCAAATAGCTTAAGGGGATAGCAAAGATCTGTTTCGAACAATCAATACCTTGCTTAATAAAATCTAAAAAAAAAAACTGCCTGTCTACGACTCCTCAGAGAGGATGTGGCGAAAAGGTTTTCTAACTTTTTGATGAAGAGTCTAAACGGACAAGATCCGCAGAGACCTGGATGCTGTGTCGCCACATCCAGCCATAACACTGATTCAGTAACTGACAAAAAGGGCAACAAGGGCAAAGGTTGAGTTTTTTTGAACCTATACGTCCTAGTATGCGGAAGTGGAGTAAGGTAATATGCAAAAAAAAAAAACTTTTTTTTGCCTACCAAAACCTGTTTATTGACCCATTACCGACATGGCTCTTGATACAAAACCTGCCTCTCGTTGCACCCATCGGCCAAAAGGTTTAATGTTTCTATGTCCACTGGTACACTTTTCCAACCTCTCTTAAGAATGCTATAGTCACTTCCAATTCTTAAAAAGCCGTCACTCGATCCAAATGTTGAAAAAAAAGATAACCGATATCTAACATCCAAGTATATATAAGTAATGGAGTGCATCGTTGCAACTAAGTACAAAGATTATTTGTCAACAAACTCAATGAACCCCTCCAGTCAGCCATACCGGAAAGGGCCACAGCACGGCAACTGCTTGCTCAAAGTTAAAAATGTTTTCATGCATAGGGAGAGGGGTTTTAGGGTCGTGCTGGCTGCTGGTCTTGTTAGACCTCACTGCAGCCTTCGACTAACACCATTGATCACGCCACTCTCATTTATAGACTTCGCACCATTGGGGTTTCAGGACCACCCTCAATGGTTTCAAATATATATGTCAGCAGACTAGCGCTGTCAATATTGATAAAGTCTTTCTGCTGCTGTTCCCTTGACTATGGGCTGGCTCAGGGTTTCATTATGGGACCTTGTCTTTCTCAATTTACACTGTAACCACTTGGCAAGATCATCGTAGGCACAATCTTTCATATCATATTTACGCTGATGATACTCAGTTGTATATATACTGACTTTAACCCCAAATGTGTCATGAGCAAGTCAGTGACCATAAATACGTCTCCAAAATTGTATTATTGATATTCAATGTGGATGACCGTGCCAAGTTAAGCTATATGGAGAAAACAGAGTTCCTTGTTGTGGGCTCATCCCACATCCTCAGATCTATTAAGACATCAGTCTAAGAGGTGGTTCCGCTACTGTTAATTCTGTAAAAAGGGGTTTGAATTCTTGGTAGAATGTTTGATAGCACATGTCCAGGTAAGATAATGTAAAGGGCTATGCCGATGCCGCACTCTAATAACTTCACTTAGAAATATTGTACACCGCGTATCAGGACGGTACCATTAATCGGAGGCGAGACACGGACAACTGCCATCGTGTTGTCAGAGCTCTTGTGAGCTCCAGTCTTGATTACGGAAATCAATGCTGGCTGGAATCACTGAAGCTACAACTTTTTGTCCACAAAATTCAGCGCATTCAAAACAAAGCTGACCGGCTGATATTGGGGAAAAAACCCCGGAACAGGCGCGTATCATATATCACCCTATATCGCCCCGTCTTCCAGTCAAGCAGCGAGTGATTTCAAAGTTCTAGTTTTGATATTTCAGTGCATTAAATCACTATGCCCATGCCTATTTGTCAAACAACTCATATCACTGAACAACACCTGGGATTGTAACAACGTATCTTCCGCTCCTCTTAAAGATACCACCAGGAATCAGTATTCCTAAAACCAAAAGAGAACTGTTGGTGAAATCATACGTTCTCTGTGTATGGTCAACACCTCCCGGAATTCACTTCCCACCTCATCAGAGAGGCCCTATTACTTCAGGTTTTATTTTAAAAGCAAATAGAATCACCTGTTTGAATTACGGTATTTTTTGTTGTTGTCAGGACTTTGATCTGTGGAAAAAGCCATACGATAATTCTCTTATGTATGTATGTATGTATAGGGTCAATTTTGACTAGAAACCACAAAACATTTTGTGCAGACCGTTTACATGCAAGGGCTATGGTTCTACCGGGGCTATTCATCCTGATTATGACCGGGGGGGGGGGCACTTGTATCAAGGGTGGATATGATGCGTGAACAGGGAAAAAGCGTAACACAAGGGCCTTCTTATTTCCAACAAGCGATGTACGGTGTCAAAACAGGGCAAAATGTGAAAATTTTTTTGTTAACCTGAAATTGTGATTGTACGTGTAATATTCAAAATTAAGCAGAGATCAAAAATATTGTAAAGCCAAAGCAAGGATAATAATGGTATTTATAGTAATGACACAAGGCATTGCTTACATTGTTTCGGGTGGAAACTTACAGAAATACTTCTTTAGTGTAGCAAAATCAGACAAAAATACTTTGTTTAGGGTATATTTTTTAGTCGGTGGTAGGAAAAATACTGTTTCGGGTGCATTTGGCAGTCCATGTTCACGCATCATTCCAACCTTGGAATACAAGTGCCCCCGGGTGATATAGCCCCATAATAGGGAATAAAGACACAAAAAGGACAGCTTATTGATCTGCTAGTAACATTAGATATCACACTATTATAGCTGCCCATGCTTTATTCTGCATTACGGGGCGTGTATCAGGATATTTGATAGCTTTTGATTGAGAATATTGATCATGACATTCTTTTGGAGAGTTTACGTGAGACTTTCAAAATTCAAGTTACTGCCTTACAGTGGATTCAGTCTTACATGCAGAACCGCTCTTTTCGTGTGCTACATGGGGATGCAATTCAAACAAGCATCATTTTCCTTTCGGTCTTCCTCAGGTTCTGTGGTCCGGGGGCTCGCTTTCTCATCATGACCATAAACTACTGTATCGCATCAATCATCCTGAAGCACAATATGCTACCACATGTATGCGGATGATGTACAGCTTATTTGACATTTGATCCTAAAATTGATGGTGATGCCAAACATGCTGTCAAAGACTCTCTCTTTTATATGATGAAATCAGTGAGTGGATGCACTGTAACAAACCAAATTTGAATGATAAAAGACAGATTTTTCGATTGCATGTTCATCCTATTACACAATCGCCTCAAAGATATTACCATCAGTCGGGACAGTGGATGTTCCCCAGTCCTCGCAATTAGAAACCTTGGTGTTCGTGTTTGATCAGACATGTCTAATGACTGACATGTAAATGTCTCATTCAGTCGTGTTAACTTCACCTCGCAATATTTACCTGATCCGCCGCTTTATCCCATTTGAGAGTTGTCATCATCTCGTCCGTTCACTGATTTAATCTCGCATTGACTATGCCAATTCACTTTTTAATGGAATGTCGCCAGAGATCGGAGAAACTTCAGATTTTGCAGAATAGAGCAGCCAGGTTGGTGTTCAGATCTGATAGAAGGACACCATCCACACCACTCCTTAAAGAGCTCCATTGGCCACCAATTAGTGAGCGCATTGTCTTTAGCTTTGCTTCTACTACAGGGCATCATTTCCGGACAATTGCCAATTACTTGTCCGAATACCTCTCTTTGTAAATTCCTGGCAGGCCAGGATTGCGATCTCCAGATGACAAGACGCTCCTCACTGTTTCCCGCACAAAAAGGTCAGTGGGTGACAGGGCTTTCAGCAATGGCGGCCCTAGCCTATGGAACTCTTTCCTATCTCTGCTTCGCCACTTCCAAGTCCATTGTTAACTTTTAATGAAAGCTCTCTAAAATTTCATTATTTCTAATGAGTGAGTGTGTGCTTAAATGTGTTTTTGTATTGCCTCACATGAGATTTATTATGCAGCTGTTTCTTTTTTTATTTTAATAGTTTGATTAAGACTTATCTCATAGTATGACAACAGGTATTGTAAAAGATGACCATGCGTTAGGCTAAATAGTATTACTCTCTAGGTTTGTAAAGCGCTTGACCGGTTTTGAAAGGGCGCTATATCAAATGCCGTTTTGTGTGTGTGTGCATGTAGCATGTTAACAAAAATATATAATTTTGAGTTAACAGCTGACTCAGAGATTTCAAAATGTAATTTTGTGTGTAATAATTTCAATTAGTCTGCTAGAACTAAAGATAGTAACCTAAAATACACAATTCCAAAGTTTGAGATGAATCAGATTTTTTGTTTAGGGTATGTTTTTTTTAGTCGGTGGAAATACTTGTTTAGGGTGCATTTTGGAAGTCCATGTTCACGCATCATATCCACCTTGGAATACAAGTGGCCCCCCGGGCTGATATAGCCCCATAATATGGAATAAAGCAAAAAAGACAGCTATTTGATCTGATAGTAACATTATGAATATCCACATATAGCTGCCCCATGCTTTATTCTGCATTACGGGGCTGTATCAGGATATTTGCATGTAGCATGTTAACAAAAATATCTAATTTTGAGTTAACAGCTGACTCAGAGATTTCAAAATGTAATTTTGTGTGTAATAATTTCAATTAGTCTGCTAGAACTAAAGATAGTAACCTAAAATACACAATTCCAAAGTTTGAGATGAATCAGATTTTTTGTTTAGGGTATGTTTTTTTTAGTCGGTGGAAATACTTGTTTAGGGTGCATTTTGGAAGTCCATGTTCACGCATCATATCCACCTTGGAATACAAGTGGCCCCCCGGGCTGATATAGCCCCATAATATGGAATAAAGCAAAAAAGACAGCTATTTGATCTGATAGTAACATTATGAATATCCACATATAGCTGCCCCATGCTTTATTCTGCATTACGGGGCTGTATCAGGATATTTGCATGTAGCATGTTAACAAAAATATCTAATTTTGAGTTAACAGCTGACTCAGAGATTTCGAAATGTAATTATTTTGAATAAAAATTAAAAATAGTCATCTAGAACTACAGATAGTCACCTAAAATGTTCAATTCCAAAGTTAGAGATGATTGCACCTTTTATCAAAATTTGATTAAAATTGGGCCTATCTTCTTCAAACGAGAGCAACCCCAGATTTTACCGGAAGTGGTCAAAATTTTGGTATCAGAAGAAAGCTACTATTTTTCTCATTTACCCTATGAAATCTAAGGGCTAACGGATGTTTGGTTTGGAGGTTATGAGCGAAAATATGCCCAATTTTGGTCGACCAATATTAATTTTACACAGTACTCTATGGGGATTGCAAAATCACAATTTTAGCTCTCACATCAAAACGGGTTGAAATATCGGGGCAAAATTTACAGATGGGGTTTTGGGGTGAAGGCCATTCTTTCTATCAAGATGAACAATTTATAGACTTAAATCGGGCCATCCCCCTAACTTTAAACAGAAACTTGAAAATGGCACATGAATACACACATTCGTACATGCATAATTATTACAGTGTCTCTTCCTGCACTCCTTCAGGTGAGACAAAATTGCCCTCCTACTATTTAGCTTGTAGTTTGAGAGTAAATATTTATTTTTCCTCTTTCTCCCTTTTGTCAAATTTTTAGGGCGACATTTGTAAAGAAGGGTGACAAAGAAACGTTTTGGGTCAACATTCGGTCGAATAGAGTATTTCCTCAATCAACAGAAACCACAGTAATGCCAACTTCAGCACCAACAACCACAGCTTCAACTTCAGCACCAATGACCACAGCTTCAACTTCAGCACCAACGACCACAGCTTCAACTTCAGCACCAATGAACACAGATCTAACTTCAGCACCAATGACCACAGCTTCAACTTCAGCACCAATGTCCACAGATCTAACTTCAGCACCAACGACCACAGATCTAACCTCAGCACCAACAACCACAAATTCAACTTCAGTACCAACAACCACATATTCCACTTCAGCACCAACAACCGTAGATTCAATCTCAGCACCAACAACCACAGATCTAACTTCAGCACCAACAACCACAGCTTCAACTTCAGCACCACCAACAAAAGATTCAACCTCAGCTCCAACAATCACAGATTCAACCCTGGCACCAACAACCACATATTTAAAACTTCAAGCAACATCCATAGATTCAACTTCAGCACCAACAACAACATATTCATCCATCGGCAACAACAACCATCACATTCAAACCTCATGAACCAACAACCACAGATTCAACTCCACCAATAACCACAGATCTAACTTCAGGTTCCACAATCACCGATTTATCATCAGCACCACCCAAAAGATTCAACCTCAGCCTCAACCACCACAGATTCAACATCAGCACCAAACAACAACGATCTAACTATTCCAGCTCCACAACCAAGTTAAACCTCAGCACCTACCAAACAAAAGATTCAACCACCTTAGCATCAACAACCACAGATTCATAACTTCAGCACCAAAAACCACAGATCAACCTCAGCACCCCACAATACATATCTAACTTCAGCTCAACCACAGATTCAACTCAGCATCACCATTAACAAGATATTCAACATCAGCATCAACAACCACAGAGTTCACTTCAAATGCCAACAACCACAGATTTAACTTCAATACCAACAACCACAGATTCCATCCCAGCACCAACAACCACAGATTCAACCTGGACACCAACAACCACAGATTTAACTTCAATGCCAACAACCACAGATACAACTTCAGCACCAAAATCCAACCACAGATTCAACTTTAGCACCAAAATCACCTGGTTAACCTCAGCACACAACAACCACAAATTCAACCTCAGCACCACACAACAAATTCAACGGCAGCACCAACAACTACAGATTTTCAACCTCAGCCACCAACAACCACAAATTCCAACTGCAGCACCAACTACCCACAGATTCAACCCAGCCCCAACAACACAGATCAACCTCAGCAAAAAACAACCCAGATTCAAACTCGCACCAACATCCACAGTGTACTTTCACTGCCAAAACAGATTAACTGCATCACCAACAACCACAAGATTCAACTTCAGCAACAACAACAACACATACAATTAAGCCACCAACAACAACAGATCATCTCGCACCAAACAACTGCAGATTTAAACCTCAGCACCAACTAGCCATAGATCTAACTTCAGTCCAACATCACAGATTCAACCACCAGAGAAACCACCACAAAAAGATTCAACCTCAGCACAAACTAACACACATTCAACCTTCGGCACCGGACACCAACAACCACAGATTAACTCAATGTCGACAACCACATATTCTAACTTCAGCAACCAATAACCACAGATTCAACCGTCAGCACCAGCCAACCGATAACCTCAGCACCAGCCACAGATTCAACTTCACACACCAACAAACAACAGATTCAAACTTCAAGCACCAACAACAAATTCAAATTTAGCACCAACGAGAACCACAGATTCAACCTCAACACCAGACCAGATTCAACTTCAGCACCACCAACAAACAGATGCAAATTCGGCACACCAACCATAGATTCAACTTTAGCACCAACAACCAAGATTCAACCTCAGCGCCAACAACCACAGGTTCAACCTCAACACTAGCAATCATAGATTTATTCGCAGCAAACAACACAAAACTTCAGCACCAACAAAAGTCAACTCAGTTCCAACAACAAAAAATTCATAATTCAGCACCAACAAAATAAAATCCAACTTAGCACCACAAACCACAGATTCAACTGCGGCACCAACAACCACAGAGATTCAACTTCAGCACCAGCAACCACAGATTCAACTGCGGCACCAACAATCCACACATTCACCTTAGCACCAAGCAAGCACAGATTCAACCTAAGCAAGTGATGGTTGCCCATACTCACTCAACATGCCCACAACCATGGAACAACTAAGTTATCTACACAATGGGATACTAAGTTACCTCCACAACACAGCAACCACTAAGTTATCCACAACCAAGGCAACAAGTCCGCTAACCACAAGTGCTGCAACTACTCAGATGTCCACAACCATAACCCACTACTGGCTCCAACAACCAGGGCAACCACCAATATCCACAACCAAGACAAGTCAGCCAACCACAACTGCAGCAACTACTAAGATGTCCACAACCGGAACAACTACTCGGTTGCCAACAACCATGGCAACCACCAAGTTATCCACCACGAACCAGTCAGCCAACCACAACTGCAGGCAGAAATAATCAGATGCAACAAACCGTAACAACTACTCAGTTGCTAACAACCATGGCAACCACTCATTTACCTCACAACCACTGTAAACAAGACTCCAGAGAGAACTTCAATAGTTTCAAGTTACTGAGGGTCAATAATTCACACTGCTGACAACATTTAATCAGTCAAGAGATTGGGGGGGGGCCAAACTATGGCTTATGCAACTCTCAAAGGGGAAGACAGTAGGTTGTCAACAAACTATACTTTGTTATCACATAATATGGCAAAAAATTATTGGCTTTGGTTTATCTGCGTGTGAAAGTAATTCCATATTACACGTGCGCTTGCTAGCCACAAAGCGTGCAGCCGCGCATCAGCGCAGAACAGCCGCACGACTCGGTACTGTTGACTACAGTGGAGGGCCCCGCGATATATTCTCACGCGCTTATTCTATCACCAATTCGAAAGGGTGAAGAGTTTGCCAATTGGTGTTTGGTTGAAAAATATAGGGTCTGAAATTTGAGGCACTGTCTTTATTCTTTATTAGAGAATTTTTGTTACTGCTATATGGAGGGGCTAGGAACAACACAAGTCCAAGTCCCCATTTTGTAGTCAGGGTGGGGGGGGGGGGGGTGTAGGAAGCGGTTGGTAATGTATGTGTGGCTTAAGCCCCAATTTACACCTTCCAGAGTCCTAAGAAATCTGCAGTCTATAGCATAATTCAGTTCTTAATGTCGCCTCCCTTTAGAAGCTGACATTTAAGCCGAAATTTCTGATCCAAAGCTGCAAAGTCTCCAATTTTCAATCATAAGGCCATAACTGTGAGAGACCAATTCAGTTCCCTAAAGCACCAATGTTTAACAAATCGGTGGCGCTGCCACTAATTAAGATGCAAAAGTGAGTGCCCTCCACAAGGAAAAGAAAAAGGACTGAACATACGGGTACTTTGATGTTCGAAGGTTTCGCCAGTTAAAGGTTTTTCTGAACACACAGTTTAGGAATTTCTCTTTCCAGCGGCGGCAGTGCCAGTTGTAAAAAAGGAGGGCGAAACATGACACTAAACTCATTAATATGGGTAAAAGAACAACTCAAGTTTATGCAAGTTCTTGCTATAATACCAAGTTTTTCTTACGCATCACTGGCACCACCCGGTTGGGAGGGGGGGGTCAGGGGGGCAGGACCTTAAAATAGGTGGAAGGGGATAATCTGCGCACTATTGACCCCCATTCTTTTTGTTGTGTCGCCGACAATATGGATAACTTGTCAACTTTTAGCTGTGTGTTCGTTGATGTCTGTTGTTGTTTTGAGAAAAGGGTTAAAAGTTGCCGGTAATATCTGCATACTTCGATTGGATTTTTTAAGGTTGCATTGCAACGAGAGAAGTCAACAATCAGGTGTCCCTCAAAAAATCAAAAGTACGATTTTGCCTTGATGAAAAGCTTTCCTTTCAAAAAACATCCACCATCTGAAAGGTAAAGCTGAGAAGAGAAATTGTTTTGGTTTAAAAATGGTTGAAATTTCTATTTTGTATAGGAGCAAATACCAAAAATTCAGCCATGTTTTACACGGAAATATAAGCAACAATAAAATCACCCGTTTTCTCACTTTCTTTAAGACAGTCTGTAGCAAACATCAACAGGTAAGAAATGTATTGGGTGCCTGATCTATATGAAATTAATATTATGGCAACAATATTTGGGTGCCTTAAAATCTCTCGTTGCACCTTTAACCCAAACTGGTCTAGATGCAAATTGGATCCTTCATTTGTTGATTAGGTTGAAGGTCACATACAAGGTAAAGGCCATGTGTGAGGGTCAAGTTGTAAAGAGGTAAAATGGACCTAAATTGAAAGTTGAAGTTGCATTGGAACCAAAAATTGAGTCAAAGGTGCTACAATTGGATCCATCATTTGTTGATGCAAGTCAAGTGTTCACAGCCAAGGTCAAATGTCATACTGAGGACTATCATTACAAACCGCCGACAGCGAGGTACAACATGCGGTCCAATGTATTTTTTAAAACCTGCGGTCACGCAAGATCCCCTTTTTTTTAACCTGGTCACTGAAAGACCCCCTTTTTTACGCTCAGATGAGCATCCCATTTTATCCAATGTCACAATGGACCCCCTCCCCCTGTATTTCTATTTAATTGCTTCACAGAAAGCCCTCTTGTTCATGATGGAACTTTAGCATATGGTGCCCTCACTTGAATATGACCCCATTTTTCACAAATGTGAGAGGCTCAGTGATTGACCCCAAGTTTTGCATCCTCCTCACCAACTGACCCCCTTTTTTCCTTAAAGTTCCTCAGTGAATTCCCCTACTTTGAAAGTACAATCCGCACATGCATATTTTTCTAGATCGACAAGGTGCCCGATGCCCTGTGCAGCACCTGGCACCCTGTGCTCTGTGAAAAATAGGGGGGCACACCTCCAAAAATTCTGCCCATCTTACCATGTTCTTGGATGCTTAATTCCATAGCATATTTACTTCAGTGACCAGTTGCAATAGATTTTCTAAGCCATTGCAGTTAAATCCTCTCCAACCACCTTTCTAACCATGCTACTGGTTAACTAAATAAATCATAGGTCGTAAGTTCAATAGCTGCCATATGTCTGAGATTCCCATCAAACATACTATTATGCCAAGTCTTTGGTCAGTGGCTCTTGATATGGTTCTTCAGGTGACAGTTGCCTGAAGATGATGGTAAAGCTGTTTTTATTGTCATGTAAGATCTACCCACTGCATTTGATACTGTTGACCAGAAGATTCTTATGCAGCAGTTAGCTAACAATTTTGATATTAAAGAATCTGCTCTGGATTGATTTCAGTCTTATCTGGACCAAAGAACATGGAAAGTTTTGGTTAAGGTGGGCTTCTTCTGTGTCCGTCCATCTTGAATGTGGTGCCCCACAGGGCTCTGTCCTTGGCCCCCTGTTTTACTCATTACACTAGCTGCATTGGTCAAATCATTCACAAGCATGACATAATGTATCATCGTTATGCTGATGATGTTCAGTGACTCAGTAAGTTTGATCCTATACTGCCTGGCGATGTTGAGGTGCTGTTTGAGCTCAGTGCATTGAGGAGAAACAGTCTTGATTGTGTAATAATAAACTCGAACAATTCCAAAATGGAACTCATTCTTGCCTGTTTCCAGTTCCATCACTCAGCCCTTCAGCACCTCAATCTTCATGTTAGCAGCCTTGCAATCAATATTTTCTCCTTCATTAAAAATCTTGATGTGGTTTTTGACAGTGGCCTGAGTATGACTGACAATGTTACACCTCTCTCACACTCCTTCCTCTGCCAAGTTTGTAATACAAGTTGAATCAGGACCGTTAATGAATGTAATGCTGCTGTTTGGGTCCTTGACCTGTCCAGAATGGACTATTGCTGTTCCATCCTTAATTGTGTCTCCAAGAAAGATCTTGCACACCTCCAGAAATTGCAAAATAGAGTTGCCAGACTTATTTTCAAGAAACTTAAGTGCACACACACTTCCCCCTTGCTTCTTGAATTACACTGGCTCTCTGTTTTTGCTAGAATTAAATTTTGGAAGCTTGTGCATGCATATAAGGTTCTGAAATCTGTCACTCCCAGCTACCTCTACTCACGTTTGTGTCCTAGACATTCCTCAAATTCTTTCCATTCCATCGCTGCTGGTGAATGCCTCACTGTCCAACAGTCACATAGAAGTTTTGGAGGAGGAGGTATTAGTATTTAACGACACATCAACACTATCGTGTCATTTTAGTGTCACAAAGATACTTTATTTCAATTCACTTTATTATCATATACACATTAGGGAAGAAAATCCAGTTTTAGAAGCAGAGGAAACCGGAGTACCCAGAGAAAATCTGTGAGGCCAAGTATGGACTGGAAACCAAACACACATGAAATCGTACGCCTGACCGGGGGTCAAACCTGGGACCACAGTGGTGCGAAGCGAGGGAAGACCAGTACACAGCGCTAACCCGACCCCCTGTAGAAGTTTTGGAAACCAGGCTTTTTCTGTCATTGGCCCTTGCCTCTGGAACTCCTTGCCCCTGCAAGAGAGCAAATTCCATCACACCTTTTCTCCAACACCTATTTTTCCTGGGTTTTTTTCTATGCACCTAGTATCCTTTGGCAAGTAGGCACTTTACATGTTCTTATAATATTATTATCAAGAACCATTTCAAGAGCCACTGACTCAATGAAAGATATATTGAGAATTATCCTAACACATGTCATTCACACAGATCTATCACTTGGCAGATATTATGACTTTCTTACATTCACAGTGATTTATGGTAGGTGGAATGAAGGATTTTAGGGGGCACATATTTTTCCAAGATAACGGGTTACATACTTTTTCAGAAAAAAGGGGACATGGCAGAAAAGGAGATCAGTGGGAGGGAGAGATGAATTATTTAAACAACATGAAGGAGGAAATCCAAAAGTGACAAAATCCCCATTTTCACATACATCATAATTATATTGATTGGTCTATTATTATGTAATTTAGGTTTAGGGCTGCAAAATGATGGAATTCATAATATATAATTAGTAATATAAAAATATTTCTTTACTTTAAAACAAGAGATTAGACCGAAATTAGATTTTCATAGTGAAAATAAGGTGTTAATTATGAATGGTTTATTTATTGCAGAACAATCTAATGAGGTTCGTTTTGAGGTTACTCTGGAGGGTGAAGAATTTACAGATGATCTAATGGACCTTGAGTCACCAAAGTCTGTCCAGCTTGGTCAAGACATCACTAATGCGGTAAGAAATTGTGCTTAAAGGGATAAGTGAAAAAAAAATGGAAATTTATTATATTTGCTTATAATCAGGGGATAAGTGTGTACAATTCCATTTAAGTATGTTAATGTTGGAAAAAACTCCACAAATAGTTAAAAGGAAATATTTGAGAAATTGTCATACTGTCTCTCACAAAGTGACATGCAGTGATGGCATCTCAAATGCATGTAAAAACAGCTGATTGCATTGCATAAGTAAAAGTAGAAGAGAATAAACAATGATTAAAGGGCCATGACCTGATCGCTAATAACGTCGTCCCCAAAACCTGAGATTTTTCAAGGAGTGGTCAAAATTTTGGCATCAGAAGAAAGCTACTATTTTATCATTTGATGAAATGTGCACGTAGCGTTCAAAAAATTGCCAGATTTACATTTAATTTTGCCAATTTAGGCCGAAATTGGTCAAAATACCCTGGAGAAGAGGGTACAAATATTTTGGTCCGTATTGTCAGGATTTTTTGAGCCAGTGGGGACAAATTGCCCCCCCCCTTCCCCGCCAGTCGGTATGCCACTGCTGGCACATTTTGCTTATAGGGTGCCCTCAATTTTGGTGTGTACTTGGTGTAAATATTCATGAGTTAGACTAGAGTAAAGACTTTTACGGAATAAAGCTGTACAATCCTTGTAATCCTTTGATCCTCTTATAGAAGATTCATGCTTGGCTAATTCCATGCAGTCTTACATGAAGGATGAACCTCAATTTTGGTCAAAATTGAGGTTTTTGCATGTTGGTAATAAAGTGACAGGAGGAGATTTTTTTGAGGATACAAATTTCTCTCAAAATTGCACTGGATTGGTTGTAGACAACCTACCAAGAATGTTTTGGAGGAATTATTGGACAAGCAGGTACAAAAGAAAACTACAAACCTTGTTTTGAACTTGCCTGCTATCGTAATCGTCCCTATAAAAACTGTTTTGATTTTCTGTCCTGCACAACAGAAACTACTATAGTAGATTCCAATTGATGGTAGAGTTATGGGCGGAGTTTGGACTTCGTCCATTACTCAAAATAGGGGACGGAAATACCCAGAAATTCTTTGATTTCTTCCTCGCAATACAAAAGAGATCGGATTGAAGAAACTGGCCAACTACAAATAAAGTTACGTTGTTCGTCCAGTCAATACTTTGTATTTTATACTATGTGATGCATTGGTTTTAAACATTGCCTACCACCAACATATCATAAATTTTAGAAGGCTTCAGTCACCTGTGTGTTACAATGCAGAACTTTTATCTTCACTATTCATAAAATCAGCTTTCACCTGCGTTCATTGAAACTATTACTGGATTTAGTTTGCGCTTTCTTTGAACATTCAATGGTTTATGCTTTGACTATTGATTGGGACTGTGAATGGCCCAACCGCTCAGGGTTGGCTATCATGGCTATAGCGCACATCATACCACAAATACACAGACTAAAGTTTTTATATACTTTATATACTGATCCCCTCAATCCATACCTCCACCTACAGAAAGTAGAGGCTATTCCACTATCAACTGGAATCTAGTAGTATAAATCATCATGTTACTAGATAAACATTGCATATCTGGTGCGATCTAATACATTGGTAAGCATTCCAAATATGTAAAAAAACAGGGTTCAACAAAAATTGGGGGTGCGCTCTTCAAAAAAAGTAAAAAAAATCATTTTCTTTTTAAAATGCTTAACATATTAACACTTTTACTTGAAATCAGTAAGCCTAAAATAGTTTCTTTGAGTGTAAATCTTCCAGTAATTTTGTAATAAAACTATTTATTTATATTTTAACACACACAATTACCACTTGTGTTAACAAGAAATATCAAATTCAATTTAAATTTTGGAATTATTTAAAAAAACATGTTGGCGGTGTACTTTCATATCAAAGAGAGAAACTTATATGTTGTAATGTTTGAGTACCTTTAATCATTTTGATTTTATCTTGAAATATTGTTACACGTTTTTGGTAAACACAATCTGACACATAATACTGTTCAATGTTCAATGTTTCATTTAAATAGTTTATTTTATCATACACTTCTGTATGTGTAGATTTGACAGTTATTTGAATTACACTTCCTCCTATAAAAAGTTGTCAAAAGGCAAAACCATAGAAATTCCAGAAAACGAATCACACAATTTCTCGTGTCAATGGATTTCAAGCAATACGTTGATTAAAACTGAGAGTCCCCATTTTGTCCTTTGATCAGTCATCCAGAACATATTTGGGAAGAAAAGATGACCTTTATTGAATATAAAGGTATGTGCAAGTCAATTGTATAAATAATTTGGTGTGAATATCAAAAAAGAAATTCCCTATTAGTTTTTTTTTAATTACACTTTTAGGCAATAATGACATTATCTATTTTAAAGACACTACAGTGATTTTTTTAAAAAGATGCAATAAAATACATTGAAGGTGCAATGCGAGTATTTTTAGGCCATCCATATAAGGTGTCATTTGTAGCGATTTCATATAGATAGATCTTCAAATGGATTTCTTACCTTGTATTTTGGTACAGAAATGTCCTAAAAGTGAAAAAAAAAATGGTGATTTTTATATCTTATATTTTCAATAAAAACATAGGCTGAATTCCTATTGCTCCTATAGAAATTAGTAAATTTCACAATTTTGGGTCTCAAAGAAATGATTCTCAGCTTAATCCTTTTCAGATGATATTTTTAATGATAGAAACTTTACACTAGTGGCAAAAATAAGAATTTTGCACCATTTTTAGTGACGTTTTGTCGTTCGTTCGTGCAAGTCCAAAATCACACGTGGAGACCCGTCCCCAACCAGCTGATAGTTTCATCAACCCATGCGACCATGCCAAACGCCCCCTGGGGACCGCAGACACCACAGCATCCACGATGTGGCCAATGGCCCGTGGCTCTCCACAACCGCAGCCTGGTGACGGTTCCACCCCGACCCCGCGAAGGAAGTCCCCTGCACGGGACCCAATTCCAGCTCTGAGTCTGCCGAGGTTGACCCACGCCCCCCTACCAAGGCCACAATCCCCCCGGGCCCCGCCAACTGTCTGTCCACAACTGCGGGTCACAGGTTCAAAGCAGAGGAATGAACCACCGCTCAACACCATCCCTCATCGATCCAGGATGACCGACATGGACACCGCGACTGCAGTGTCATGGACTGGGCAAGCAAAGTGCCCCGCGGAACCTCCGATCCCCAATGTGCCGGTGGTGGGATCAGGCCACCAGGTTCACCACACCCCCTGGCTAGCCCGATCGCCCGAAGGCTCCTCCCAAGGTCTGCAGGAGCCATGCCAGACAGAATTGGAAGGCACTCCACAGGCGTCGCCAAAAGGCAACCACCAACAAGTCTCACCGCATCATCCAGAACGACATCAATCTTGTGCGAATGCACGCCGCGACTCCACACCGGTGCAGCGCATTTAGCGGCGGAGCATGCCAAGGCAACAGCCGATGTATGCAAGGTGTCAAAGGATGCACCCCATCCAGTTCCTGCGAGCCTTCTCAGGAGGTTGACACGAGACTGCGTCTTGGCAGCGACTGCCTTGGTGTGTTGATTGAAAGTAAGGCTGCGGTCCATTGTGACGCCAAGGCACCTCGGCGCCGGGCCATGCGACAGTCCCTCTCCACCCAGAGTGATGTCTAGTTCTCTTTTTGCGCATCGATTTGCAAGGTGGAAAACAGAGCTGACGGTCCCGGGCCCGCCGAGTCCCAAGCGCCACCGGTGGAAGAACTGGCCCACAGTGACCAGGTCAGTGACACCTAATATGTGAAACCTCTCGTTGCACCTTTAAAAATCAGGTTTTGGCATCTTTGTAACAACAAGCAGTTCTCAAACCACTAGTGTCGCCTGCTTTCACAATCCACTATTCCTTTACTCCTATTTTTTATCTTGATGTCAGAAGACCTTTGACCTTTGCAAGTGACGCTTGACCTTATTATCATATGAAGGTTTCCATGTTGCATGTATGGCCCAAGTTTGGTTGCAATTAAACTTTTCAAATTATGCCAATTTTATGTTTTCAGACCATTTCAAACTTGACTGCATGTGACCTTTGACCTTGGTATGTGACCCTTTACCTCATCATATGAAGGTTCCCAAGGGGCATCTATGACCCAAGTTCTGTAGTAATTGGACTTTTACTTCTCAAATGAGGCAAATTTGATGTTTTCAGCCCATTTAATAACTTGACCTCATATGACATTTGACCATGGCATGCAACCATTGACCTCATTATCATATGAAGGTTCCCAGGGTGAATCTATGACCTAAGTTATGTAGCACTTGGACTTTGACTTCTCAAATGAGGCCAATTTGATATTTACAGTTTATTTTATAACTTGCCTATATGACCTTTGACCTTGATAAGGGATCTGCAGCAATAATGAAAGAGGATACAAAAATGGGAATTTATTATTAGTTTATAAGTCAGGGGTAATTGTGTTCAATTCCATGAAATTACTTTAATGTAAGAAAAAACACCTAATAGTTAAAAGAAAGGAGTATTTGAGGAATTTGTCATACAGTCTTGCACAATTTGACATGCAGTGACGGCGTCATCTTTGAGAGCTTATGGAGAGGCAGCCCCTCTTTTGGAGTGAAATTCACTCTTTTCAGAGTGATTCTCTACTCCACTGTTCATAGTGATTTCTACTCTTTTCAGAGTGATTTTCTACTCCACAATTCAGAGATTTTCATTCTTTTCAGAGTGATTACTAGCTATTGCTACTCTTATATGAGAGTGATTTCTACTCTTTTTCAGATTGATTTTTTTCTCTGTAAAGAGTGGAACACCTCATCCTTTAGAGTATATTGAAAGAAGAAAGGTCTGTGTATGGTGTATGAAGGATAACTGTGGTTTAAAGGCTGACTCAGAGATTTCAAAATATAATTTTTTTGTATTATTAAAAATAGTCAACCAGAATTTAAGATAGTCACCTAATGCCCAATTCCAAAGTTTGAGACAAATCACATTTTCGTTTCCATGCAGTTAACACTTTAAATGTATAGATGTGTAGTATAAAAGTGTCATCATTGTCATAGGATACTACTACTACTACTACTACTAAACCAAAGTTTTAAATCCGGTTTTGTCCCCGTCAACGGGGGGTGGCCGGATTCAACTCACATTTGCAGTGACCGCCCTGACTCCTTCCTTCCATTTCACCCCATTCAATGCATCCTCCATCCTCAACCCAACCCTCCTACTCTCCTCCTCCACTTGTTTCTTCCATGTCTGTGTATAACAAAAATTCCAGATCCGGAAATTTATAACAAAGTTGTGTTTTTCTATATGAAGGACATCGATTTGAGCTTAGCAATTTGACACAGCATGTGCATGCAAAAGACATGCATTTGTTAGAAAACTGAGGGTGCCTTCATCTGGAAATCTCTGAGTCAGCCTTTAAACCAATGTTTAAATAAAGTTAGACTCCTTTTGAGAATACAAACCTTCAACTGCAGCCTACTGATTTACACCAAAATACAAATATCACAAAATCTTGTAGTGTAGTGAAAGGTCATGACAAAGCTGTATACTACCATCTGACCTTCTGATGGTCACAAATGTGACCAAACTTTATTTGTCCCCCATGACAAAATAACCAATCTACCAAAAGTGGAAACATTATTTTGGGTTAGGTTTGGACTTAAGGTTATTAGTAATGTAAAAAGTAATAACAGATTGGTTACGTTTGATAAACAGCATTGAGTTGAAAGTAAAAATTCACCGGTTTTAGTGGGGGTTTTAGGTCACAAATGTGACCGAAGAATGGCCCAAACTCATTTATTGAAATGAAATGAGCTTGATCTAGCATTTTCTTAATCCGAGAACTGGAAGTCCAGCTGTAGTGAAAAACCCTGGATCCATGTATTGTTGGGTAACCCAAGTTAAAGGGGGATGGTCCGATTTAAGGATATGAAGTTTTCATCTTGATAGATTGGTATTCATTCCAAAACCCCATCTGTAAAGTTTTGCATCGATATTTCACTCCGTTTTGATGCGAGAGCTAAAAACGGGATTTTGTAAGCCCCATAGAGTACTGTGTAAAATTAATATTGGTCGACCAAAATGGAGCACATCTTCACTCATAACGTCCAAACCAAACATCCTTTGGCTCTTAAATTTCACAGGGTAAATGAGAAAAATAGTAGCTTTCTTCTGACACCAAAATATTGACCACTTCCGGTAAAATCTGGGTCTTCTGGGGACGAGGCTATTAGCGATCGGGCCATGGACCTTTAAGAAAAGCATGAGACATGGTCTCGAGACTTGCAATATAGGGTATCAAATTTGACCTATGGAGCTCTATGGCTTGGTCATTTACATCGGGTGTTTGATTTTCAGTCTCAGAGGGGGAATCAAATTAGCAGAACTGTGATAAAGTAATAATTTTGGTGAGTTTATATTAAACAAATTGACTCAACAGATCTGTAAAATCCCAGGTTAAATCCCTGTGGAAATAGGTCCTAGATAATAGGTTCACAGGTCCTTGATCTCAGATAGGGTATCCAAAGAGAAGATATCAGTAGCTTCCCATAATGCATTGCTTCCATTGGAAGTTTTGTACAGGTAGTCATGTGAATCGTTAGAGACGAAACACTCTTAAAGTGCAAGTTTGTGATCATACTGTCAATTTAGCCATGTTTCATCACTAATGATTCACATCAGTACCTGTACAAAAACCTCCTGAAATCTGCCCGTTTGAAAAGATCTGGCCTTGGATATGGTACCATTTTTTTCCATTTCTGAGATAGTAAGGAGGGTGGGTAGGGAGGGATGAAAGGAGAGAGGGAAAGAGGGAGAGAGAGAATTCTTTAACTGGTACTTGTCATTTGCTATCTACTGCTGATAGCATAACATTAAATTCACTATCTTCTGCTGATAGTGACTTACACTTCTATTCTTTAATTGGTTGTTAGAGGAGAGGCACATTGCATATGAGATCTACTGTTGATATAGTATTAGTTGTTATTTTTTAACTGGTAATATTACATGTTATTTGCAGTGGTGTACCGAGGCATTCAATCCCGAGGGGCAAAATTCCAGAGGCAAAATTCCCAAGTACTGCAAACAGGGGGAAACAATCTCAAGTTGTTTCAGTAATGTCCACCAACAAATTTTGAATGGTACCAAATGTGCATGAAAATGCCCCCTTTCATTAATTTGACCCAAATTTTGGCTAAAATGGTCAAAATTCTCCAAAAAGAGAGATAAAAATGATGATTTTAGTCCATTTTGCACCATTTTTATGAGCCAGAGGGGCCAACTTTCCCCCTTCCCCGGTTGGTACGCCACTGGTTGCATACAAAATACTGCTGATAGTGTGGTATAAATTTAACTATAATCTATTGCTGATAGCATGAATTCATAAATCTTTATTAACTGGCATATGTCGGGGGGGGGGGGGTGGCACCTTCCCATGAAATGTTGGTATCTGGAGGAAAATTTTGGACATGATGGAAATTGTGCTTTCTTGTACGCATATATATCAATTACATTGTGGAAAATTTGTCAGCTGGCTTCTTGGGAAATAATTTTTTTTTCATGCCCTGGTTCCGAGTTGACCTACTTAAAAATGGAAATAACAAGCCTTCACCTTAAATTTTTTCTAGTTGACCTACATGTGCTCAAGACAATCTCACCTTTACCTTTTTGACAAAAATTAGTCTTTGTCAAAGATGCCTCGTATTTTTATCCACCAACCGCGAGGCGCATGTTGAGCGTCAAAGGCACGAGGCCGAGCAAAGCGAGGCTCCACTTTGAGCGGTCAAGAGGGGGGCGGACTCACACAAATTGAATAATAAATAATCAAAGCCTTGATAAAAGGCTAACAAAAAATTAGAAAGGTAAATATCTGGGCATACACAACACAAGTGCACAAGTGTTTTGAGTGCAGACATTGCCTTCTTATTTTCATATACACGGTTTCCCCCAAAATAAGTTCCCCCCTAAAATCCAAGGACATATCGTTGCATAACTTCACTTAGAACTGCATGATTGGTATTTTTTTTAAAAGGTTATGAAGAGAGGAAACATTTGGCTCTGCCACAAAAGTCATTGCTTTTCAAAAAACGCCTTTGGCATCAAGACGTACTCTTTTTTTCCAAAAATGATGTTGCCAGAAAAAGTGGCACTTTACCGTATTCAAAGGTCTAAAGTCAAGAAATTATCAATTTACTATAACAACGATTTCATTCCCATATTCATTGCGGTGTGAAGTAAATAAGCTTAAAACATTGGCGCATAGGTAATAATAATAATAACGGAGCATTTATATGGCGCTCTACAAAGCACACAGCGCCTGACAATTATTATTACGCCGCCTTCAAGAAATCGTCACGATCATTTCGCTTCATTTAGGTGGCTGCTCGAAGACATGCCTTACAAGCGCACAAGCCTATCAGCCGTTAGATCGTAATATTCCCCATAGCAGCTACCCAGATTTCGCTTGGGTGGACGAGGCAATTGAGACTAAGTGTCTTGCCTAGGGACACAAACACGTTGACCATAGTGGAGCTCGAACTCACTATTTTCATGGTCTATTGATCACGAGTCCTGCACTTTTCCGCTAGACCACAAGCGCTCTGTTTATAGGTAAACAAATAAACAAGACAAATATGCAGGAAAACAAGCAAACAACGAGATGTAAGCTTTACATTCATCAGTATCAAACAAAGTCATTTTTCTTTGCATAGGCCTACTGCTCTTTTTATGAAAGAAGGTAATGTTTGAAATGCCTGTTTCAAATCAAAATAAGCTTAATTGTTTTGTCATCCAGGGTGAGACTCAATATTCAATGTTTCCTCCATCTGCACTGATCACACCATTGTAGTGTTTACACATGCTGTTTACCAATTTGCTAATGTTCTGTTGATGAATGTGGTTACATGCTCGCTGGATAATTCCACCACGTTGAGCCAGTGTAGCGTTCTCCTTTATGTGTCGATCTGCTTTACATTTGGACTGGTGTTGCTTACACAAATTTCACCTCATTATTTGTTTGTTTGTCTGCATATTTGTCTTGCTTGATTATTTGTTTACCTATGCGTTCATGTTTTAAGCTTATTTACTTCAGACCAAAATGAATATAAAGAAAGGAAATGAAATTGTTGTTGTAAATTGATAATGTATTCACTTTAGACCTTTGAATACGGTAAAGTGCCACTTTTTCTGACAGCATCATTTTTGGAAAAAGGAGCGTGTATTGATGCCAAAAGTGATCTTTGACAAGCAAAGACTTTTGTGGCATAGCCAAATGTTTCCTCTCTCTAAAACTTTTTAAACTTTTCTAAACACTCAGTTCTAAGTAAAGTTATGCAACAAAATGTCCTCCAATTTTAGGGGGGAACTTATTTTTTGGGAACCCCTTATTACAAGCTCATACCTAAATTTACCTTCCAAGGGTGTGATTGGGTATTGTAGAAAAATCATGATTTTGGTAAAAAAAAGTCCTGAACAACAGAGTGAAATTGATCTAAAATGCTTAGAATCGGGCTGAAATTAAATAAAGTTGCGGAAATTTTGAAAATAAAATATCATGAAATCAGGAAAAATTCTGAAGAATCACACCCTGAAGAAAATAAAGGTATAGTTGTGCAGTTTTTGTTTGCGAGTTGACCTACTGGAAATAACAAACAAGCATGCTTCATAGACCTTCGAATTGTAATTTATTTAGAAAAAAAGATTCTCATAATGAGCACATGCTCTACAATTGACCTACATATGATATAGGGGAAATTTGACCTTCTTTTCTTTGAAAGCTATGCCTGGGCACTGAAAACCCACCTGAAATTACACCACCTGATGGGGCACCAGTGCATATTTCAAGAGGTGACATCAGGCCCGTAGCCAGGAATTTATTTGGGGGAGTGCGGATTTGCCAGAAGCGGACTTTTTTTGACAAAAATTTTTTTTCAGCTCGCTGCACTCGCCGGTGTGCCCCAAACTTTTTACCGTCGCCTCAAAAATCTGAAAAGTGTGGGAGGTTCATAAAATGGTATAATAATAGTAGTAATGCATAATGCAGTAGTATTGACCAGGGTATTGGTCAATTGGCCAATAGTTATTCAGTTAACCACAACCCTTAAAACAACACCTTTTAGACAGGCGGCAAACTTAAATATGACAAAGCGGACCTTCAACATGATAAAGCGGATCTTTGTCATTCTGGGGGGTGCGTCGCACCCCCTGGCTACGGCCTGGGTGACATACATTCTTTCCAAGGGGCGTCCATGCATTATTGGGACGTAACCATATACCTTATACATCTCGGTTCCAACAGCTATGCTAGGAAGCTATTGGTCCCACCGAAATTTGAACTGGGGCAGTTTGCACCAGGTGCAATCAACTTGACTCTTACATAAGAGTACACTCTCCACCTTAAAGGTGCAACGAGAGATTTCACATATCAAGTGTCCCTAAAAAATCGAAAGCACTGATTTTTGCCCTGATGTAAGGCTTTTCAAAAAAATATCCCCATCTGAAAGGATTAAGCTGAGAAAAGTTTCTTTGGTACAAAAATTGTGAAATTTCTAATTTCGTATAGGAGCAAATACGAAATTCAGCCTATGCTTTACATTGAAATATAAGCAAATCAAAATCGCCTTTTTTCCCACTTTTAATACATTTCTATAGCGAAATACAAGGTAAGAAATCTATTGAGTGTCTAATCTATATGAAATTACTATTTTGACACAATATTTGGCTGCCTCAAAATAAAAATCTGTACTTTTGATTTTTTTGGGACACCTGATTTGTGAAATCTCTTGTTGCACCTTTAATTGGTATTTTAGAAAGTTTACAGACCTATTCAGAGCAATGTGGCCTTTGTTTCATTTTATGCTATTTATCTTCTTGTAACTTAGCAAATAAAAACAAGTTATGCAGTATGGTGAAAACCATTCTGGACCGGAAAAAAGTCATCATTAAAATTTGACCAATGAAATTGCTCCGAGTGAGTGAGTTGTTTTACTGAACCCATATTTAATATGTTACTAGTTTTGTCCATCCAAAATTTAGGTTTTTGCTACAGCACAGGGGAGACGGACGCCCGATGTTTGATACAAGAGTTGGGATTTTGGAGGTTGCCAAGCTCCTGTGGAGCTCTATAGAAAAAATCCCTAAATCGGCATTAATATGCCTGATTGATTCCTCCAAAACCGCTTGATGAATTCCTTCAATTTTTACCATACGGCAAGAAGACATCATTTTAAGCAATTTTGTTCTGCGAACTAGTTTGTAGAAGAAATTTGGAGAAAAATGCATTTGAAAATTCAATTTTCGTGCAATTTCAAAAATCCCTAGATTGCAAGAACGTTGTTTATTCAAATTTAGTTTCATTCTCATGTATTTGGGTCCTACCACACATATCGACTCCACGATGTCCGAGCACGAACGTATATAAACATACACAAGATTACCGCGCTCATGCAACACAACGTATACCCGACGTATCGACAGGATCTGGCTCATATCGCACCACATTTTGGCTCAAATTTCCTTTCCAATACCTGGTTGTCATAGTTGATTGCATGTTTCGTGAAATTAACGTAAAGGATTCGTTATAAGAGGGGGTGGACCTTTTTGCATGCAAAACCATCTTTGCACATTTTATAAGAGTGCTAATTTCCGAATTACCGTACGTGGATCCCAAATAAATCCGACCTCCCCTCTGCTACACATAGGGTTTCACTGCACAAGATATTTTTCTACAAATGAATAACAAAATAGAAAATGTTGCCTATTAATAATTTCAATCGTTTCAAATGAGAATGCCATGGCTGAAGCAGATAATGATGGTATCAGACTACGATTCAAGGTTGGAATCGAAAAGCTCCTTAACTTAAAAAACAATTTAAATCTTGGCCAGCAACCAAGTCACTAAGCCTGTCCCCACACTGTCCGTTTGCTAGGTACGATACCAGATTTTTTCCAACCTTTTTTGCTTGTGACTCCATTTTTAAATGATTATCACAGGGGACCCTGATACTCTACACCACTTTCTCCCTTGGCTCGTTCTCGCTATTGTGCCCAATCTACAATCTGATGTTCCTCACACAAAGGACCAATTAAATTACATTTTAAATTAAAAAAAAAAAAAAAAAAAACACTTTTTGATTTTTTTTAAATGAAAATTGAGATTGTTTAATTATCTTTGCAACCCTTCCTCATTCGCCGCAACCTCTTTTTGGTGCTGAATGGTGCACAGGGCAGTACTTATCTTCTGTGTTTCCAAAACCTGTTTATACATTTCCTGAATCCAGTGAAAGCTATATCGTAGGGAGTTAGTATACGTAAAGGTGCAATGAGGAGATTTACATATTAGGTGTCCCCACAAAGTACGGATTTTTGCATGATGTAAAGCTTTTCATCAAAAGCTTCCATAAAAAATATCCCCATCGAAGCTGAGAAATGTTTCTTTTGCTACAAAACAAGTTGTAAAATTCTAATTTCGTATAGGCGCAAATACGAATTTAGCCTATGTTGTTATCTTGAAATATAAGCAGAATTCAAAATCATCCCTTTTTCTCTCGTATAAGACTTTCTGTAGCCAATACCTGGGTAAGAAATCTATTGAATGTCTAATCTATATGAAACTACTATTATGACACAATATTTTTGGGTGCCTCAAAATCTAACGTTGCACTTTTAAGGGCTCTGTGTGTGTTCAACTTCCCTACTAAACTCTTTAAAGAGACACTTGGCACATTTGAAAAAAAAGAGCACCCCCTCTAGATTTTTAAAAATGGATATTTTTGGCATGGTTATAAAGCTTTTATATACATTAGCATGTTCAAAACAGGTTTGTGCGTTTTTCTTTTGTTAATGTTTGTCCAATAAACTTTCAAAACGTTCTCGGTAATTGGTCTAGGTACGACCAACCGCAGTGCAAATTGAGAGAAAGTTGGTTATCTCAAAAAATCTCCTCCTGGTCCACTTTAAAGGGGCATTTTGTGTTCCACAGCCTCATCCTACAACTTACCCCCCAAAAGTTGAGATTTTTATCAATTGACTGCAGGCCATAGAAAAATAAAATCCTTTCTGGGAACTAAGGTCCTCATGTTAAACTTTTTCTGTGAAAATTTAGGAAAATGGGGGCCCTTCATGAGCATGTATCACAAAGTCCCTACTGACACTGCACTTATTCTATATGTATAAAAGAAATCCACATAATCAACAAAAAAAAAAACAGAGATTTTTAAAAATCTGCCTCAGTTTTATCCGATTCCAAAGAATAGTTACGGGGTTTGTATTGTTTTGGCTGTCTTCATTTTTTTTCTACAGCCCTGATTTTTTTTCTGGGAATGCCAATACCAGGATACTGGGGATTTCGCAGTCCTGTTGAACCGTTAGCATTAGTAATGCATGTGTACCCAATCTTATTTGCAAATTTGATCATATCTGTAAGAAATTCGCAAGTTTGCATTTTCTGTCTGTAAATGGACAGAAATTACAGTCCAGTAGCCGATGGGAACCTGTGATACAAGCATTTGCTCACAACATCAAACTGCAAGATGGTATCAACTTAAATTTTGCGAATAAGCTTTTCTTAATGATGTCTAGCAAACCACAAATAAAACAGAAGGTGCAAGAATCATGAAATGCACCTTTAAGACCAAATTCATACCACGGTGCCTTGAGAGAAAAACATGATTATCAATTTCTATTTTCTTACTTTTTCTTTGCAGCTGACAGGAGTGTACCAAAGACAAACAAATGTGCAACAACCAAATGAAATTAACGTTTTACAGTTTAGGTAAGAAATTTGACATGCTTGGGTGCAAATTCAGCAGGCTGTTTATCGCCGGTTATTTTTCTGTAACCATAGTGACATAACAATCATTTAAACTTTTGTTGTTGTAAGGCGGTAAGTAATGCATGATTGACCATTCCTTGTGAAATGCATACATGAGGTTTACTCGGTGAAGGTCACTCCTATTCGTAGGTCTGAATTTGAAAAGAAAAAGGAACTAGCAATTCTCAGGTTTTTCCATTTCATTAATTAAAAATATTTGTATTGCAGAGTTTGGTATTGTGCATGATATGATTTTCATTTTAGGAATAATATTTGCTCAAGATTGGAGGGGAAAATATATATGGTAGTCTGCATAGTGTATTGGTACTTTTTTACAGTTGAAAAAGATGAGGGTGTTTTCACAGTAAAGGTAACTAAAATATAATATTGTGTCAAAAATTTCAAGCTGATTAAACAACATTTTGTAGACTACTTTCTTGGCTACTTTTTTGATCATTTTTTTATCTCTATTGTTAAAGAGATAAATTAAGAACTATTAACTTTCTGCCTTAATGTTCTGAAAATTTTCCTACAGTGGGTCTATGGGGGAAATATTAACAGTTGTAACATTTGACACCAGGGCCGTATGCAGGATTTATTTTGGACCTTTTTTTGGTAAAAGTGGACCTAACCTCCCTAAAATGGTCCACTTTTGGACTTTTTGAACATCTCATGTCAAAATTTCTTTAAATTTTGGACCTTTTATGCAAAAAAAATCAGCAAAAAGTGGACCTTTTGCCCCTTTTGTGGAATTTGGGGGGGGGGTGCGGCCCCCCACACACACACCCCTGCGTACAGGCCTGTTTGACACACTGTTATGACTTTTATTAACTGCGGCTATACCTGAAAAAGTGTTGAGCACTCGGGTGCTCAATTCTGGATTTAATCTGTATACGAGCTATTGATTAAAGACAGAATACCGCTCTCCTCCATGGTTCACTTGGAATTGGGCAAATGAATCATGAAAGCATCCCGTCCTTCGGAGAAAAAAAAAAAAAAAAAAAAGACGTCGTTCTTAAAAAAGTCGATTCAATTTGCATTTTCGACGTAAATTTATAAAAACCGTCGACCTGTTTTCGACGTGCCAACGTCGTTTCGACGTCGCTCTAAACGACTATGCCCGCTGGGTAGATGAAATGGGAGCATTATACTGCCATGTACTTAGAAAAATATTCACATCTTAAGTACAAAAAAAGTTTGAGAAACAATGTTACGACTGTTATGTCAACAAATAGCTTCAAATTGAACTGAGCTCCAATTTCTTATGTAAATAAAAATACTCAATGATGTTTCCCATTTTGGTTGGTCCCATGTAATCTTCTTTCAAGTTTCAATTTTACCAACATAACTTTCAAAAAATATTATGTATACTGCTATTTTTGGAATCAATACTTGAAATGTTACAATTTTATCCCAAGAAAGTGAACATTTAGAGCATAAAAATTATTATAAAATAAAAAGGTGGTCACTGACACAAACAAAATCTTTCACTTTTTATCTCTCTCCTTACCTATACCCATAAAATATGTGAAAAGTTATAAATCCGTATTCCACATTCTTCAAAATTGGACAATGAATTTCTGCAGGCCTGATACATGTAGGTACCTTTACTCAGACCTTTGAGTGGAGTTGCTGAAAAAAGCTGAAATACAGCTTAAAACTGGGTACAGAGGTGAAAAGCTGGCTGAAAATGAAAGAAAATGCTTTTGAAAGTATAAAAAATCAGCTAAAAAGCTGAACTGTCACAGGCCTGCTTATTCTGAAAACACCCATATCCAACAGTGTTAAAGGTGCAAGTCCTGATTAAAGTATATATTTGATATGAGTGAATGAGTATTAGAAATTACAAAACAAACTTTATCACTTCAGGAAATTTCAATTACAACAAACTTTTGCAAAAAAAACAATATACATTATAATAGATCAATAACAAAACAGATTTCTTATTTAAAGAATTATTTTGACAAAACTATACAGGCTTTTTAGATAGCCTTTGTTGTTAAAAAATATTTCACATATTGAACAAACAACTTATAGATTGCAATGACACATGCAGAAAACACACATCTACAGTAAAAGCACAACTACAAGAGATATACTAATGAATTAATTCTTAACTACAAGAGATGCATATCATACACTGATGAATTAGATCATCACCTGTCCATGTGTCAAGCAAGAATGACCAAATTAGTCCGGTGCTCGACCCATATGACTTTGCGCAAGCGTCCACACAAATTGTTTTGATGGTTTCTAAGCAACATTGACCTGCTGATTCCAAATCTGGATGATGCCACTTTGGCATCATTGAGCATTGTGAGATAGGGAAGGGGGTAATTTAACAGGGGTAAAATTTGTAAATGTTTCATGTGGATTTGAAATATGTATAGAAGTGTTTATCTTGTCCTAAGGTTTAAAAAAAGGTATAGTTTGCTATACCTCCAACCTTTTGTGTTTACACTACAGACCAAAATTTGTTCAAGGTCATCATGGGATTAAATATTTACAACGATCCGATTTGTTTCAAATTGGTTTCAAATTGTTCGTATGGGAATGTTAAAACAGAAAATAAACATTTACCTCATGCCAATCATTGCTAAGGTATCTAACAGACACTAAAATGATTAACCGCCATAGACCCTGTGGACCTTCTCCATTATTTCCCCTTATTTATACCACAAATGTCCAACAAAGTGTGTAACCTATATTTGACATTAATATCAAACATAATGAAGAATTTGAGCCCATTTTGAAAAGAATCTGTGCATTCTAAATTGTTTACCCCATGATGACCTTGAACCATTTTAGACTTGATGTGTTAAAAGTAAATGTCCTAGATATAGCAAACTATACCTTTTTTTAATCCATAGGACCAGATGAACATAACTATACACCTTTTAACCCGTTATGAAGCATTTACAAATTTTACCCCTGTTAATTTACCCCCCTACCCTATCTCAAAATGCTCAAGGATGTCAAAGTGGCATCATCCAGATTTAGATTCAGTAGGTCAATCTTGCCTAGAAACCATCAAAATATTTTGTGTGGACTCTTGCGCAAGGTCACATGCAAGGTTCTTTGGGCCGAGCACCAGACTAAATTCAGATCAAGTTAAACAGCTTCAGTTTCTGCCAATCAACAACCACATCGAAACAAATACTCCCTCTTTCTACATCATAATAACATACAAATTCTTGAAAAAAAAAAAAAAAAAAAAACTTATACACGCGCGCGTAAACACTTGCGCGACGACGCACTATCTAATATCGTCTCATATAAGATAGGCCACAACCAATGATATTGCGTGCTTGCTTACTAAACCCCGCCCACTGAATAAGAATAATGAATTAATTCTTAACTACAAGAGATGCATATCATACACTGATGAATTAGATCATCACCTGTCCATGTGTCAAGCAAGAATGACCAAATTCAGATCAAGTTAAACAGCTTCAGTTTCTGCCAATCAACAACCACATCGAAACAAATACTCCCTCTTTCTACATCATAATAACATACAAATTCTTGATCCCTATGAAATTACGTATTTGATATTTGAATATATATAGTCAAATCTAATACAAGAATTATGAATGGCCTTATCTTAATTTACAAAAGCTACAAATGTCCTTAATCATAAAACATTATAGTATAATGATTTTATATATATAATGATTATACTTAACAACTTACACATATGAACTTATACAAGTTACACTTATCAATTACATTGAGTTCGATCCTATATGTGGGAAATTTTGGTATTTTTCAGGAACTTATGGTCAGAAAAACAAAATGGGCGGGGGGGGGGGCATTTATTAGAGACAACAAAGTATTTTGATATGCTAACAACTATCATACACAATACTCACATTTTTTTTCCTCTCATTTATGTTCATCAGGAGCGGCAGTGTTATTCCCGAAGTGCAGCTGATTTTTTCAAGTCCGGTGAATGACGACATGAAAGCTGGTGTGCTAGGAGTCGTCTACGATGAGGTCCAAAACACTGGCGGTATTGGCAGTTACAAGGTCACCAATGTAATGGCTATTTCTAAAGATGGTAATGTACAAAACTTGTCTTTGTTTTTATATCAGTTAAAGGTACTTGTTATGATCCTCTTTGGGACCCCACTGATATACCCGAAGTAGTATCAATTTTGATATCAGATGAAAGACCGTATTTTTCTCATTGTCATCCTGAAATTTCAGCTTTCAAATCCATTTCTTTCTCAAGTTACAGATAAAAAACTACCATTTTAATGGTTAACCATCAATATTAGCTCAGTAGTGAATAGGGCATTGCACTATGCATTATCGCATCTAGCATCAAAACCGCAAGTTTGTTTCCCCCTGCGTACTGATGGTCAGTGTGTAGAAGTGTCAGGCTCTCATATCAAGTAGAGAACATGATAGACAAAAATAGGAACAAGCACCTTTAATTACAGTTATTTCTTTTAAAGAGATACAAGGACGTTTCCAGGAAAAAAGCACTCCCATTTTTTTCCAAAACTAGTAGCTACTAGTTTATTTTCCTTATTTAGAATGCTTACCAATGTATTAAATTACGCCTGAAATGAATAAGCCAAAAACAATGTCTTTATGTAATAATAGGAGTGGGCTATTTGGAGGGCAAAATTACTTTTTTGGTTATTTTCATTAGGGCTGGGTTTTATTGTATTCTATTATACCTATCTCAACATGAAATGACAAATTTGTTTGCCTCTGGTCCAAGAAAAAGTGTGCAGCACCCTCTTGTGTCATGTCCATAAATTTTGTGGTGGGAGTGGATTTGAGCAGAAAATCCCTCTAATTACCCTTTTTTCAGGTAATTTGCAATGCTTTTGATGTCTAATTATATGTAAATAAGCTCAAGATACCTAATTTTGAAAGTTGCATGGAAATTGGATATTGCGTTTTCTTAAAAAATGACGTTTTAGGTTAAAATTTATCATGAGGGCGCTTTCAAGATTTTTCGCTAATGCTTTCTCATTTGCTGTTTTAAAGTTTACAGCTATGAAGATGATCACAAATTTGACCAGCTCAAGAAATTTCATTATTTATTACATACATGTAGTTTGTCTGCAATGCTCATTTCAACTTTCACTTGAATGCTCCCATTGAATTGTACACATTTGAATAGGATCATGTGAGGAACATTCAAATGAGTGCTACAGGCAAACGAAATGAGATAGAGTGTTCAAATGTCTTGAGCAGGTCAAGTTTGTGATCATCTTTGTAGCTGCAAACTTTAAAAAAGCGAATGAAAAAGTGTTAGCAAAAAATCTTGAAAAGTGCCCTCACGCTAAATTTTGACCTAAAACTTCACTTTTTAAGAAAACGCAATGTCCAATTTCCATGCAACTTTCAAAATCAGGTATCTTGAGCTCATTTACATATATTTGAACCCCAAATGCCTTGCAAAATGCCTGAAAAAAGAGTAAATAGAGGGGTTTGCTGCTCAAATCCACTCCCACCACAAAATTAAGGAACATGACACAAGAGGGCGCTGCACACTTTTTTTCTTTTTTCAAGGTATTCTGTAGCCAAAAACCAGGCCTCAAAAAGTTAAAACAGCAAAAATAGATTTTGGGAGCAGAACAAGCCAAAAATTAGGGTTTTTATGCTTTTTTGCTGAAATATTATTAAAATTTTGGTTAATAAATCCAGTTTTGCAAAATTTGCCCCCTTGCAATTTGGGGAAAGTCTCCTTTTGAAAAAAAAAATCACTCCTTCCCTTTTAAAAAAAATCCTTGTTACAGGCCTGTACTAAATCATCTTTTGTTTTTACATAAAATGGCATTTTCTGCCTATAGAGTGATTTAATACATTGGTAAGCATTCTAAATATGCAACAAAAAACACCTGGTTTTGAAAAAAAAATAGCATGCATGTCTCTTAACACGAATGCATGGTTTCATGACATAGATGAAATCTGACGAGTTAGATTAGGGTATTTTATCCCAACATTTTCACAAATTGGGCCAGGTTTTTGGTCTTTTACGTCTCTCTTTTGCAGTCAATTACCCAAATAGGCCTACCCCACAGTTTTGTTCAGTAAATTTCTGCCATGGTTTCTGGCAGATATCCAACATTTTGAAGGCAGCGTATGTCAGGTGACCGAGCCAAATACCGCTTATGACATAATTAGATGCATTTATTTTTACAAAGACGCTCTCAAATTCATTCAACTGCAGTTGACTTCTCACATTCAGGGTGGACGCACTTTACAGGGCCTGTTGCTATCAAAGGCAACAGTGCTAGACATATAGCACACAGTACGAAATAGTGCATGCTAAATTCTTTGGGACATGTAGACAACTATACTCAATCAGATACAGAGATCAATTTTTTCCCAATTTTTCTCAATTCATGCAATTTTCCTACAATATTGGATAATATATGAAGTGTGCATTCATATGAATCCAAACAAGCCTAGTATTAGTCAGTGGCTTTTGAGTAGGCCCTTATCTTCCTACAATGAAGCCTAAATTGGCCATTGATATTTGGAAGAAGCAATCTCAAAAGCCAAGTGACTCATTATTATATAACTATATACAATTTCCCCCATTTTTTATGACTAGAGTATGAAGTGTGACCTTTTCCCAATTTGAGTCCCAAACAAGCCTAGTCTTAGTCAGTGGCTTTTGAGGTATGGCTTATCTTACTAAAATGAGCTAAATGACAGTGAGGTATGTTGGGAAAGCAATCTCAAAAACACCACTGAAGTGATGATGTAGTGGAGGGCGTATGTAATATTCGTAAAAAAATTATAGCAATTTTTGCGTATATGTGATGAAAAATAGTAATTATACTGTGGCTCATAATTCTTGGACATGTTAGAACGTACGACCGCTTTCCCGGCAAAACGGAGACAACATACGCGTTTGCACGTAGACGGCAGTACGTGCAACGAGCAACGCGCGGTTTGTTTGTCCAGAAAATAAGGCCCAGAGGTATCTAGGCTATGAATTGTAGTCTGAGTACATAAATTACCTATAAGCCTGCACTAGTATTCAGCCTTGTGTTTTGAACTTCGACATAAAGGAGTATACTCAAGAAATATGGAGTATACACAAACATTCTTTGACCATATCAATGGCGAGATCCAGGATTTGAAAAATGTCAAAAATACCGGGGCTGAAAGGCTGTTGTACTGGTCCAAAAGAGCTCAAAAGGTTGATTTTGCAAGAATTTGCAGAATTAACGGGAGCTGCGCGACCCCTCAGCAACCTACATGGATCCGCGCCTGACTATACATCACTGCCACTTAAAATTTGGACAAACACCTGCATTCGGGAGATATAGCTTTCACAGGGACTACATGTTTGGTAAACATGCAAATAACCCAATTGTGTTTAAAAGGTTTTTGAGTAACCAGTTTGTTTGCCTATCAAACCCCCTAATTGGGGGAGGAAACCAAGTAAGTGACAGGAGGAGATATTTTAGGTAGAATTCTCTCAATCTTTCAACTGGATCGGTTGAGAGACAACTACTGGAGAACGTTTGAAGGGTTTATTGGACAAACAGGTGCAAAAGAAACCGCAAACGTGTTTTGATCTTGCCTGCTATCGTATCGTTCACCAAGAAAACCTGATTTGACTTTAGTCGTACACGACAGAAGTACCTAAATCATCACTCTTATACATAAAGCGGCGTATTCGGATTATTCACTTCAGGTGCTATCTTATACATTGGAAAGCATTCCAAATATGTAAAAACCTAGGTTCGAGAGGAAAATTGGGGGATTCTTTATGGAAATCTCCTCATGTCTCTTTTAAGACCCAAATTCAATGTACGTAACAATTATCACCAAAAGACTCACACTTTTACCCGTCTTCTTTGTCACTGAAGGACCCCCTATTTTGATGTGTACCCTGTCAATGAAAGACACTTGAAGGTCAAGTAGGCATTCCTAAGTTAGTAAGTTCCGAAATGAGCGTCTCAATCCTCCCTACAGGGGGTGAGGGTTCATTGCCACCCACTTTAAAGAAAAAAAATGTTATTAGGTTAGATTTTTCAAGAAAAAAAATTACTGAAGATTTTGCTTAGATGTTTGCCCATTTTTTTAATACCACACCAAATATTATATTTCCAAAAAATCCCATGACAACTAAGCTATAGAAGTACTCTTTGATTGGTTACACAAAGGGCCATATCATGTTGGCCTGTAAGAGCCAATAAGACAGACTGTATAGTTCTCAGGAAAGTCAAAAGATTGTTTTAGGTTACATTTATTTATAGCTTCTGTCTCACCTCACCAAACACATTGATAAAGAGATTCCATTCATAATCAAAATAACAATGACTGGGTGAGCCATGGTTAAGATGTACTTTGCTGACTCACATTCACTGGGAAAATAGGGACGTAATGTTTGGGCCATCGTTGTTTGCTACTGAAATCAAGCATGTAGTCATAGGTTGGAACCTTTTTTTTTTAAAAGTGAAGAAAACTGAAATAAATCTTTGGGTTTTTACAACCAAACACCTTATTTTCCAATCAGCACCAATATTTTGTTCACAGCTGGATAATGCATTGATATCATTAGAAATCTGAATCAAGTGCCAGTAAAATGAGGATTTAAGCACCCTGGGCATAGAGGATTCGGTTTGTAATCCAATGGTGTCTAGATGATTAAGCAATCTATAAACAGAAGCTCCTGTGAGGGATGTTGCAAATTGAAAATGCTGACACCCGATTGTAGGTTTCGGGGTCCTTTAACATTTAACCAAAGTTGGTCACAGGTATCAACCCGCTTACTCAGATCAATATAGAGGCGGATTAGCAAGTAAGTGGCATTGTTAGAAATCACAAAACCAGAATGGGTAGGTCTGTGGGCTGATGAAAGTTTTGAGTCCAAGTCGATATTCTTGGTCACAGTGAAAAACGCACATTGACTATGATACTTGTGGACTCGGGTTTCAAGTCACCTATTAGCATGTGCACTTATATAATCGTTTTGCCTCAAAGTGCACAAACCACCTACTTAGCTTACAACCCAGAAAAAAACAACAAATCAAAAAATGTCAGTGCGACTCTCCGTGCCCTGCCCACGGTAACTGCACAAAAAGGGCTTTCAATCCCAGTTTATAACATCCTTGGTGTAATCTAATAGACCGTATTCAATATGACGTCAGCAACCAGACATGTTGTTGGAAAAGATGCATACATTCAAGGACTACAATACATTAAGCTGTCAATCGATCCATGTTTAGCGATTGCACAGGGATCATTGACAGGTGAATGTATTGTAGTACTGGAATGCGTCTATCTTGTCCACCAACATGGCTGGCTATTGAATACGATCTATTTTCCTGAAATGAGCACCTCCCTAAAGTTCTATATGGTTAACTTTATTTAAAGGCTGACTCAGAATTTATTGATGGCGGCCTCAACTTTCTACAAATCATGTTTTTTTTGCAATATACAGTAATTACTTGTCCATACTAATCACTGTGTGAAATATGAAGAAAATCACAACCTTGTAATGGAATCCCGATCTGGAACTATTATTTACACAGTATTTAATGGAGGCTAGATACTAAATGTTTGCAACATCGAAATGAAAAATCTGATTCATCTCAAAAATTGGAATCAGGTGTTTGGGTGACTGTTAACCACACAAAATCATATTTTAAATCTAGGAGTCAGCTTTTAATAGCGCAAACGACCTAAGGGGTAGGCCCCTATTAAAAGGGGATGGCCGATTTAAGTCTATAAATTTTTCACATCGTGATAGAAGGGCCTTCACCCAAAAAAACCCATCTGTAAAGTTTCGCACGAGATTTCACGGGGATTGAGTACAAGGAAGGGTCGATCATTTATTCAAAAAAAATTATAACTAAGTCGAAGACAAGCACTTAACTTGTGTATATGAAGATAATGTCATAGAGTACTTGTGGCTGAAATATTTAAAGAAAAAATTAATACCATGATTCAAGATGTAACAAACTTGCAAATTAAATGAAAATTTGGCTGAAAAAATCCAAGATGGCGGGCCGTTGAAGCTATTGTTTTTCAGGTGCTCAAAAAAATAGTCATCAGAAGAAAAATAAGTGGAAGACCACAACCCTACAATGTTTTATATGAAAACAATGGATAGGATTAATTTAAAGACTCCAAATTGAAGAAAAAATTTGTTTTGGTTTCAAAAACCAACACAAAATATAGGATATTGGAAAAAATCCAAAAAAAATGGAGGATATGCAATAAATGATCAGGGCCGAACCCGTTTTTTTAAGTGAAAGCTTAAAAAATGTGATTTTGTAATCTCTATAGAGGACAGTGTAAAATTACCGTACTGACCGAGTAGAGTCCCATGCTCGATTATGAATCCCACCCCAGTTTTGAAAGATCATGTGAGAAGAAAAGATACAAAATCCTATGATAAATCCACCATAGGCGGTTGAGAGGGAACAGAAGATAGACAGGGAGCCCCCTCCCCCCCCCACAATTCGACACACTCCAAAATACAATATCTTTATACATGTAAGTTTGGTACAATCATTACGTTGGTTATTTATTATCTCTTGTGATCTTCTGGCAGTAAAGTATTATGTTTATACTTCAGTTCATTACCAGACCTCTTTGTGATCACCATACCTCATTGGTACTGAAATCTCAAAATGTGTAGCTCTGAAGGCTTGAATATTGATGTGCTTCAGTGCTTCATGTGAGGGTAGAGATCCCATTATATCCCACCCCTAAATCCAAGCTAATTTCAAGTTCAAAAGGTCGGACTAGATAGGGTTCAGTAATTTGGTTGAAAATGAGGAACGGATTTGTCTGACAATCACATCATCAAGGTCACAACAAAATGGACCAAAATGGTACATTAAATGCTGCCCAACACTAACCCATTTATATTGCATACTCTTACACATACAGGGACCTATGAGCCAATCGATGTATGTACAATACTACCATGTCCACTGAATATGAACTGTGCAGTGTCTGTGGAAGAATTGTGCATATCTCATTGTAATAACAACAATAACTATTGTCAGAATGATGGGGAATGCCAGGAACCAGCAGGAAACAATACTGTTATAACATGCAGGCAAGTATGCACTGAGAGTGTATAATTAAAGGGGCATTTCGTGATCCACAGCCTCGTTCCCCCCGACTTACCTAAAAGATGTTACCTAAAAGATGTTGACATTTTTATATCATCTGAACCGTTAGCCTTAGTAATCCACGTGTGCCCAATCTTACATGCAAATTCGGTCGCATCTGAAAGAAATAGCAATTTTGTATTTTCTGTCCGTAAATGGACAGAAATTACAGCACAGTAGCCTATGGGACCATGGGAAACGAACAATTGCTCATAACAAAAAACCGCAAGATCGGGATCGGCTCAAATTTTGTTAATAAGCTTTTCTCAAGGATATCTAGTGATCAATGAATAAAACAGAAGGTGATGAAATCACGAAATGCACCTTTAACAGAATGACTCAAGTATAAGCCCATCTTTGAGTGTAAGCCAATCCACTAATTCATGTCACCTGCACCGTTGGCCTATGTACTTAAAATTCAGTAGACAGATTCAACCTTCTTTACAAGACATTCAGGATTTTGTCATTCCATCCATTTAAGTTGGACAGAAATTATGTTGTTCTTAACACTGTGATACATGACATTATTGCTCTTACAAAAACACATCAACAACAAGCGCGTACTGAGGCATTCCAAAGCCAGGGGGAACAAATATCCCAACTCCCGGTCTAGTGGGACCTGCTCTAAAAATGACAAACACAAGGGGTGACAGGCCCATCAAAACAGTCGTCCGCTGCTGCAGGACGCTGATTTTGATATTGCACGGGAGAATGAATAATTATTAGTTTGGGTGTTGTTGTATAAACACATTAATGTCAATTTGATACAAAACAATCCCGGCAAAGCAAAATACAGTGTTGGATGTTGGGTGCTATTGGGTGTTAAATTTTGTCCTACCCCATGGCCCCCACACAACGAATGAAATGACACGTCAGTAGTTCTTTGATTTAAATTAAAAACCGCCTCAATGAATAATCTTTTACACCTAAGCGCGCAATGCATTATGAGAAAAAGAGTATCTGAAGCACAATGATAAAAATAAAAATTTAAATGTCGACATTTAATATAGCGCCTTTCACAATTGTATCAAAGCGTTTACATTTATTCGCTGCCACTAGAATATGTCAGCTGCATTACAAATGCCCAAGGAATACTCATTCATAGCTTTGGGCAGCGCTCAATGGGACAATATTCCTAAACAGCTCACCATTTGACACCTGGGTGGAGAGAGGCAAGACAGGTAAAGGCTTGCCAAGAGCACAACGCATTGGCCTCGGTGGGACTTGAACCAGAACCCTTTGGGTCATGATACGGTCGTTGTATCCAATGGACAACATTGTGCCCTTAAATGTGGGAACATTTAGGTGATAAGGTGCACTATTATTACACCTGGCCACCTCTAACACTTAACATCAATTTGTATCACTACCGCTGAGTGTATATGCAAAGCGGGCCCCACAGTATGTGGAAGAAGCGGAGGCAGCCATGCTTTCTATTGTTGGTACTCTATGTTTTATTTGTGGTCAGCAAAACTGCGAGACAATGAATTCTAAAAGCGTAGTACGTTTGCCTCTCTATAGAACCTCTTTGGATAACATGACACTCCACTCAAGCCATAAAAAACCCTGATATTTGTTATCATGTTTTCTACTTGTAACATGAGCAAAATCTCTTGCCTCAAGTCTTGATCCCCAATTATGCATTTGCTATAAGCCCCATAAAAAAATTAAGTTTGTCTCGAAGAAAATGTGAAAATGCAAATGCGCTTTTTTTTTTTTTATTAAAATGCTATGCGAAATTTTCAGGATTAAAAAAAATATGCATTTGTGGCCACTTGTTCCAAAGCGGCCAAATTTTATGTTTTCTGAATTTTTTTTTTAAAACAAATCTTTTGAGAAAACCCCCCAAAAAAATAATGTGATAAAAGAAACAATTTTAAACAAAATGCATGGTCGTCTGAGGACAAAACCGTTCTTGCTAACAAAGTACAGCTTGCTACAGTTGGAAATTATTGTAGAGTAAAAGATGGGCTTACCTACTAAAATACACAATGAGCTGCTTACATTTAAAGAGGGAGGACCCGATTTACGTATATAAATTTTTCCCCTTGATAGAATGCCCCTTCACCCCAAAACACCCATCTGCTAAAGTTAAGTGTGCCGATATTTCAACACATTTTGACGGGAGAGCTAAAAATGTGATTGTACTACCCATAGGAGTTATCTGTAAAATTAAAGTGGTTACCAAATGGGGCACATTTTTGACTCATAAACATCCAAACAAACATCCTTTACCCCTAAGATTCACAAAGTAAATGACAAAAATAGAGCTGTCTTCAGATATCAAAAGTTTGACCACTCCCGTCAAAATCTGGGGTTCTGGAAACAAGGCTATGATGATCGGACCATGCATGGCCCTTTAAAAGGTATACTGGATTCAAAAAGGCCAGAAATAGCAAAGACCACAGGCCTTGAATTTAGGTGTGTTACCATCGTATCTTGCGAGTAACTTGGCAGGACACACACCCCAATGGACTGGATTCTGACCCGGATTCAGCAAAAGAAAGACTTTTGGACACAATCAGAAGCGTAAGTAAGCTTCAATACTTTGGACACATGGCTAGGGGCAGTGCAGGGAAACTAGCCTTAACAATCTTACAAGGCAAGACCAAGGCACCCGAGGGAGAGGCCGTCCACGGACTTCATGGGAATCTAACATCCGAGCTTGGACAGCACTGACCATCCACAATGCCATCCAGACTGCACAGAATAGACACCACTGGAGACAAATCTTATGTTGGCTTGAAACCCACTCCAAGACGAGTGGAGATTCAAATGAAATATTGGGATTTGGGTTTGTTGGTGATGGCCTTTTCTTTGAAACACAGGTTGGGCACCTTCAATTGCTACGGCATTGGCCCAGTCCTATTTCATCCCATAAAGTCACAGCCTATCACCAATAGTTCAATAATAAAAATTAAGGCAGTTTTCCCTCTTTTTATCTAAAGGTGCTCTGGGGGTTACCATGGTGACCAGTGCAATCTTGATCCTCAACCAGGAATGATGACAACATCAATGTCATTAGGACCCACAACAATTCCAGCAGGTAGGTCTGGCATAAAAAAAATGTTTGTTTGGTGTAATGGAGAAAAAATATCAGGGTCGGTCGGTCAGATTTTTTTTTTTAGATCTTCTCAATGTTTTACTCTAAAATGAATACAAGATGCTACTATTTAAAGCTTTTATCAATGACATAGCAAAGATCTTTTATTTTACTTGTTGTAGTTGCTTTGTTGTCTTGTTTTGTTATTTTTTCGTCTTTGTGTTGGTAAAAAAAATATTTTTTTTTAAATTGTGGATGAAAATAATGGGCCGGTCGGCAGAATATTTTTTTATTTTGTGCTAATTGCATAAAAACTTTTGAGTTGGCAGGTTTTTTTAGGGTCAGTCGGGTTACGCCAAACAAACAATTTTTTATGCCATTTCAAACTTGGTTTCCTGCTAAAGGTACAATAAAACATTTTTTGCAGATGATTACCATCATTTCTTTCTTTTATGCATGATATTTTTCCATGTTGGTATTACACCCATGTACCATTAGGGGCCTACTGTCATATGGATAAGGCCCCATCAAAATGTGTGAAGTAGCATATTACATTTTGACTTTTTTGAGCCATTTACCTGTTTATTGCCTCAAACTGAGAAAATTTGATTTCAGAACAAAATAGCCTCAGAATAATAGATTTTTTTTAATAGAATGGATCGCCAATAGATCCTTGTTTATAAACTAATAATTTGTTAAAGGGGGATGGCCGAATTTACGTCTATAGAAAAGTTTTTCATCTGGGATAGCATGGCCGTCACCCCAACACCCCATCAGTAAGTTTCGTGGCCGATATTTTCAACCTTTTGATGTGAAGCTAAAAGCGTTATTTTTGCAATTCCCATAGATAAGTTTAAATTATATTGGCGACCAAAAAGGGATCACATTTTCCGGTCTCATAAACATCCAAACCAAAACTCCTTTAGCCGCTAAGAATTTCACAGGGTAAATGAGAAAAATAGATAAGCATTTCTTCTAAGTCATACCAAAAGTTTGACGCTTCCGGTAAATCTGGGGTCCCTGAGACAAGGCTATTTTAGCGATCGTGCCATGGACCTTTACTAAAATATGGATTTCCACATTTGACTGCCATTTAGTGTTGTATTTCTGGGCAGTGGTGTTAACTAGAATTTTTGCTGGGCGGGGGTATAATTTTACAGAGGCAAGCATAGTTAAAGTGGGTATAGGAGAGTATAGAAGGCCGAATGTTCCTTTCACGTATATTGAGGTGTGGGGCAGAAAATCACTAATTCCACAGGATGCCGAGGGGGGGGGGGTCAATTGACACCTCATATGGGCACAAGATTCCCCACATGGGAAGCTACCACCCCCCACCCCGGTTACACCACGTTTTATGGGGAAAATTCACCTAGCAGGGATGTTTGATCTCTACTGATTTAACCATGATAATTTGAAAAATTAAAGTCTGACTCAAGATATGTTTCCCCGATGAGGGCGCCCTCACTTCAAAATCAATGTGTGTTTGGCATGTACATAATTCTTGTCCATATAATAATCACTGTGTGAATAGCTAGCTCAAAGCGAAGTCCTTCATATAGACAAATCACACATCGTTTGTTTTAAAAATTCCGGAATACCGGAAATTTTGTTATACACAGTCCCCTATGCACTGTTATATACACATAAATGTTTACTGCAGCAAAACGAAAAATCCGATCATCTCAAACGATTGGAATGGAGCATCCTAGTTTCCTATCTTTAGTTCTAGTTGACTATTTTAATTACAATATATTCAACAGAAGCATCAAGGATTGCTGTGGCTTACTCATAGGTGTGGCGTGGAGTTGTGTGCAATAGGTGAAACAACCAATTAAGTGCAATTCCATTCCACGTCCCTTACTTGGCATTTTTTCCACTTCAAAAACACGGCGCGGACTCCGTATTTGATTTTGGGGGGAAATTGCCCCTAGCTCTAACAAGAAAATAACGCTACCCCCTTTTTTGGGCGGCTGATCGTCAGGTATGTAGTTTTTTTTTAATTTTTTAGTTTTTTGCTTTTTTTAATTTTGTTATTTATTGTATATGTTTTTGCTGTTAGGCCAAAACAAAAAAATCAGTTTGTTTTCCCAGTAGTAGTCCAAAAACTAAATGTAAATGCACTTTTTATTTTTAATTTAAAAAAAAAATGAAAAGGGCTTCCCCGAAATTGCTCAAATTGGCTAAATGGACAATTCAAGCGTTCACTCATACTTGAGTGTCCAATATTAGTTTATGAAACAAAAATATTGATTTTGATTACTTGGTGGATATCTTATAAAATTGAAACTTTCTATCATCTGTTTTTGTCTTAACAGGCAAATCTCCTCATAAATAAAGAAAAACAACAACAAAAAGTACGTAAAAATGGCTCCAAATTAAATGCTTGTGGCCTACTACTAGGGGCACAAACTTGAATCCCCTGCTGACGCCACGATTCCATCAACCACTGGCTCCACCAACCATCACTCACCCATTGGATCCTGTAATTCATCATTAAACATGGACTACCCCCACCCCTCAACCATCAACTTCCATCACACCATGGGAATATGACTTTATCGTGTCCACCGGAGGCTGAAACTCCAGAGTTTCAAACTCTGGCCGTATGGACGCATCGTATGGTTTTACCATCGAGTTTTATCGGGGTCTGCGGGGTTTTAATCCCCCTACAAAAACTAGGGGAGTGAAACTCTACTCCAAAATCAGCTCCGGAGTGTTTATGGAGTGATCGTGCCGTGTGAACAGCTTTGGGGGATAGTGAGCTGAGGTGACCTCGCAAGGTCTCGTTTTTAACAACTTCCTGTGTTTGAATCTAACGCACGAAAGTGCACGGCTTCCGGTAGGTGACTTCCCGTCTACACTCCGATATGAAGAAGTGGAGTACATGGTCAGGGGGTGATTTCAGAGTTTTGGCCATCGTGTGTACTTATTTGATGAAAGTAAAATAAGTGGATTTAGTTTTTCACCTCTGGAGTTGCAAACCTTTGGATTTTTGTGCCGTGTGTGAACATGGCTTTTGTCCTTGTCAACCACTGATGTCAGTATGGCAGTCAACCAGGGGCCACAACGCTACAAGACTAACTCATAGATTAAAAAACACTATTTTTGCACAATTTATTGCTTAGGTACGTGGTATATCATGGATTCAACGTAAAATCAATCAAGATGAACATTGAGGACATTAGGAAGGGACTTGTGTATGGCCCAGGCCAGGATTAGTAACATAAATTATTTACAGTCCTCATTAACTGCTAGTTGTTTTCTCAACTTATTACAACTTTGAGGACTAAAATGAATTTTTCTCCATTTGACATCTTCCAACAATTTTTTCAATTTCCAGAAATTGTAGCAAGTAAAACACTACACATCCTCTGTGACCTGATATTATGGTCAGAATGGTCAGAGTTATTAACCCTGATCTATGTTTATCAAGCTAAATCTTCGCATTTACATAGACATATCCCCTTCCTGTCAGCCACCAAATCACCACCAATCAACCAATTTATAAAGGAAAACTTCACACTGTCAACCAAGTATATTCACTGAGCCTGTCAACCAAAGTACTTACAAAATTTTTGTCAGTACAGGATCATCCTGCAACTTAAATTGGTACCATTTTTTTTTTCAATTATTGGCTTTCTTGCTTTCCTTTATACTCGATTCCATCTGATATGTGCCCCGTACCATTTTTTTGCGGAGGTGAAAATCAATGTAGCGCAGGGACTTCTGTTAATCATGTTATTGTGAGGAATGTCAAGGCTTGAATCCACTATTGTGCGATTTCCCATACCTGAATGAACTTGTATTTAGTGGCAGGTGAGTGGGTTATATGACCGGAGTGTCTCCAATAATCCGGTGAGGCACGTGCATTTGAATTCTTTCATTTTCCCTCTTCCGACTGAATTGAATAGGTCCAAAACTCCCGGGGGGACAACGTATCAACGCGAATCGACTATAATAAACCTGAATACTGAGGGGGGGCTGATTCGAGACCCAAAAAATGGGTCTCCGAAACTAGTTGTTTCAGAAAATTTACGAAAATAAGCTGCGATCTCCCTCCATTCATGTCATATTTATTTCATTTCATATTTTATCCGTCTCACAGATTTAAAATACATAAATACATACAATCCCAGCGTACTTTTTGAGGGTTTTGAAGAAAATTGGTAGAAGGTGGCCTTGACATGGAAAAGTAGGGTCCTCTGGAAATGGTCCTAACATGGGAATAGGATACCCTTCAACGAAAAAGGGCCTGAAAATGAGGGCCTATAAGTGGTACATAACCATACTTCCTCCAATGTGAAACTCCCCTCCCCCCAACCTGTAACATTAATTGTTTTTGCTGTCATACCCACAATTTGAAACATGTTATTATTTTTATGTACCAACATTTTTTACCATTAACATTTAATTAACCAATTCCACCACACACGCACATATGCAAACACACACAACAAAATGTACACAACACAAGTTTCATAAAATAATGAGTGGCATTCACAGGAAAAAGAAAATTTTTTAGTAGTCATACAAGAAAACTTCTAAATTTAAGAGGTAAACATACTCCATGTGTGACAAAATCATGTTATTGTCACTACCTATACCTAGTGTAAAATTACTAGGCAGTCTATTGAAAGAACTGCAGTAGTTCAGGGTCACTCTGCCAAAACATAAACATCCGGGCCTACACATAAGCACATGTGGGTGTATATCTAATTACTGACCTTGATGGCCAAAAAATGGTGTTCCCTGTTTCTGTAGAGAACTTCAACGATGCATGCAAAGAGTCGCAAACAACTACAATGAACCAAGAGTATTGACTATGATTTTAGTCTAACAAGATGTGTTACAAGTGTTACAATGTGGCCTTTTCTGTGCGTTTTCTTGATAGTTATGCCTGTTTCTTGCGTGTTAATGTATCCAAGGGGGGCGAATGTTTTGGGCCCTATGAACCTTTTGCTCAACTCCTCCCTATAACTGTTTTGTTTTCAGGCTGTTGAGTAATTGGAAAATAAATTTTGATGACGATATTGTCTATCACCCAGCACTCCTCTATGACTTTTACTTCGTACAACAATATATTCAGGAATCTCTGAAATCAGACTTTAAATGTACTCCCCTCTAAAGGATATTTTGATATTCTTCAATATAGTTAAAGCAATACTGCACTTATTTGAAGGAGCGACCCCAATTTTCAAAATTTATATTTTGCAACATATGTTGGTAATGTCTAGGAACTATACCTGCGACGGAATGCGAATAAATAGCTTATTTATCATAAATATTCGACTTTTTGTAATTAGAATTGGGATCCCAGATTGGACTTAATGGCAGAGCTGGAAATACTTGTTTATGTCCGTCGTGATGAAAATAGTGCCCCCTCAAAAAATATCCTCTAACTGACTTGCCTGAACCAATAAAACAACTAATGGATTAGCATAGACATGTGTATGGCACTATTTCACATCACATTGGAGATCTCCGATATTAATGATTATTCTAATGACAAAATTCCTTTGTTTGTGACACACAGACATTTTCGAGCTTAACCATTTACAGGTATAGTTTACTAGCCCGTTACCAATGCAACCATGTAAAAATCTCCAAATTTTTGAAAAATTGAGGGCGTTCTTCAAAAAAATGTGCTATTATTGCTTTAAAATGAAGGAGTTGTGCCTAATGCACTCCCATATTACATTCCAGGTTGGATTAGATAGATTGATAAATTCTAAGCAATTAATAATGCCTTAATTGGCAGCAACTATCACTGACAAATGGTTGTTAGAAAGGTTAAGTGTCCTTTAGTAACACAAGAGTAAAATGACAGAACAGGTTACTAGGTCAAAAGTTATCCATTATTCTGAGCCATTCCTGCATGCATTGAATACAAGTGCATACACTGAATGGGCGACTTCAAACAGTGGCAATCATGCAAAGTGGCTAGTCTCCATTTCCAAAACTTCCACTTGGTAAATGCATTTTGGTTCAGCCGTGACAAACATGTACGTCCTCCTTCCAACTTTAAGGGCTGACTCCAGGAAGGGGATAGGACATGACCTGCTCGAGTTGGGGGATTTCCAAACGGTAGTTTGTGGAACTGCTATGTGCATTTGCTATGGCAGTCTCTGCCTCAGTTTCTTTACAAAATCTTTGTGACCAGGCCTAGCCTTTAGTCAAGTCTATGCGCAAGAGATTTTCCAATGAGGGCGCATTAAATTTTCAAACAAATTGTGTTTTTGCACATACCGTTTTTGTACATAACGCTTGTCCATAAACTAATTACTGTGTGAAATATCTAAGGTCAAATCGAAGTCCTTCATATACAAATCACAACTTTGTTATAAATTCCGGATCCGGATTTTTTGTTATACACGGTATCCTATGGCACTGTTATGCTGATACTGAGCATAAATGTTTACTGCATGAAAACAAAAAATTTGATTCTTCTCTAACCTTGGAATTAAGCATTTTAGGTGACTATCTTTAGTTCTAGATGACTATTTTAATTACTAAACAAAATATATATTTTGAAATCTCTTGAGTCAGCCTTTAATCCAACTGAGCTGTCTTGAAGAATGATTTTTGTACTTATAACCAGAGATCCCAAACTTAATTAGCCTGACTATACAGGTAGAAACTGTTTTTTCTTCTCTTTTCCACAAAGCCAATTAGTCGAGTCCTGCCAATTTACTATATCAAATTAAGATATTAAATTTATTCAACCTTTCAAGATTATTTTTCCTTACTGTCATACATTTTTCAGTATCCCTGCAAGTTTTTAACCAATTATAAAACCTACAATACTGGGATTGGTATTATTACACCTTGATATCCATATGAAGTATTTGGCATGTAAAATAAAGTTATAATTGGCAAACTCAACATCTAAGATAGTGGCCCATCCAGGAGGTACTGTCTACCATGGCTTACTCTTTAAAGCGGCACTGGCACATATTCACAAAATATGAAATTTCTTCAATTTGCTCTCAAATGATAGTCTAGGCCATTGGAAGAACAGAGATATATTTTACACATAAAAATAACATACCCCAAAACAGATAGGGACATTGATATGAGGATAAAGACATCCAGGTAATTTGTAGGCCAACTTTTACGTTTTCCATAACTTTAATCAACAAATGTGTATATTACATGAATATTTTTGACTCGTAATCACTGATATTAAAACCACAAATGTTATAGACCGATCAAACAGTGTGCATAGCGTGGGAAACATGCATACGGCATGTGTGTTTTTGTGTTAAACGCCATTTTCGTCGTCTGCTGAATATTAACGTCGCCGGCGACGTTAAATTATAAAATCGTTCTGTTTACCTATAAGGAAGCTGATTTGGTCTTAATCATTTCGGGTGAGGGCTTTTGTATATAAAAGCCTTACAACCATGCAAAAATATCGATTTTGAAAAATCTTGAGGGCACACTATTTTTCAAATACCGGGTATGCCTATTACATGAATATCATAGCCTCATACTCATTGATATTCAAATCACAAAGGTCACATACCCAGGCGCGGATCCAGGGAGGGGGAGCGTGCCCCCTGGTAATTCTGCAAATTCTTGCAAAATCAGCCCATTTTGAGCTATTTTGGACCAGTTACAGCCTTTCAGCCCCCCGGTAATTTTGACATTTTTCAAATCCTGGATCCGCCATTGCATACCGGTCAAACAGAGTGCATGCTGTGGGAATCAACTCCAAAATGCGTTTTCTTGTGTTAAATGCCAGAGTCACTTTATTATAAAATTGTTGTTTATCCATAAGGGCACTGGTTTAGTCTTAATCATTTCAGATGAGGGCTAATGTATATTAAAGCTTTACAACCATGCAAAAATATCAATTTTGAAAAATCTTGAGGGCGCACTATTTTTCAAATGTGCCAGGGTCTCTTTAAGAGCACCTGTTTAGTATCAGGGAGGTCACTGGTTCAAATCCAACCAGTTGCATTTTTGCACCAACTACACTGCAGAAACATTTTTTCAAATAAAGATGCTCACACCAACTAAGACAAATATTTTCTAGAAATGTAACTTTTATACCGTTAAAGATGACCCAGCCCACACTCCAATTACAACTGAATGTTTCATGTATATATTTTACTTGAATGTATAAATTTTTATGCCCGAGGGTAGGAGTCTACATTGAATAAGCAATTGTCAACTGTGCGATGGCTTAATCAAACATTTATACATGAAAGCTTATGATGGAGCATTTTCATACGTACATATGCCAAAACTTGATTATCAATACACCTGTGAAATAACTCTTTCAAAGCAAGATTTTCTTTATGCAATTGTTATGCTAAGCTTGATATCTGCAACTAACTGAGCTGCAGTCAATCATGCATGCAAAGTGAACTGCGTATGACAGTCACCAACAACATGCTCTATCATCATGGGTATGTGTAAATACAAACAAGCATAACTCAGAATTACATGGTGTGTAATTATGTCCCCACAGACACCATATGACCCTAGATGACTTTGACCCTCACATAACCCTAGATGACTTTGACCCTACATGACCTTTGATCTCCACATGTGTCCAAAGCTCCAAATGTGCAGACCTACAATGACTGTAAATGACCCTAGATGACCTTTGACCTCACACCTCTCAGGGTCACATGTGCGGTGAGCATGTGTGGTCCAGCGGAAAAGCGCAGGACTCATGACCAGCAGGTCGTGAGTTCGAGCCCCGCCGTGGCCAACGTGTTTGTGTCCTTGGGCAAGATACTTATAATTGCCTCGTCCACCCAAGCGACAATTGGGGGGCTGTTATGGGTGATATTACAATCTAAGTGCTGATAGGGTTGTGCGCTTAGCCAGCTGCCACCTAGGTGAAGCGAAATGATTGTGACGATTTCCTGACGGCAGCGTAATAATAATTGGCAATCAGCGCATTGAGACTTCGTGTGTAATGCGCTATATAAGAATGGTTGTATTATTATTATTATTATTATTATTATTATTCTTGTGCAGCAATTGTGTCCAAGTCCTATGAAATTTCATCAAAGTATACATGTGGACACAGATGCACAGTAGCCATTTATGTATATGTTGACCATTTTGGGGCAATAACCCTAAATGAGGCTTGGATGACCTTTGACCTCACACCCATTGGGTTACATATGTGGCACTACCCAAGGACTGTTGTGTGCAAATACCATTAAAATCTATCAAAGTATGTGGATGCAGAGACCAATTATGTACAGGGTTAACATTTTTTGCACATATATCCAGACATCCATATGCAGCTTATTTCATAGTCCAGCGACAATTAAGGCCTATACTCTTTACACGTATATATCATGATCAAAATTGATTTGAGCTTGTGTAAATGTGATCATATTCATTTTTTTCAGATACATCGAAAACTTTGCACATGGGTTTCATCATCTTGTTTATAGTTCTTGGAGCCTTGACATTCACCGTAGTATGTCTAGGAATTGCATGCTGTGTTTTTCATTTGTGTGTGCGTCGAAGAAATAAAAGGTAAAAAATATGAATGTCGTAAAGCCAAAAAAAGTCTGAATTTATTTACAACATCTCACTTTTAATACATTTAATACAACGGTGTGTATTTTGTACAGGGAGCTTAAATTCTCTTAGACTGTGATTGGTTTCAGAATTATTTGTTCATTGTGCGTCAAATACAATGCACAGCCCAAAAGTATCCAAATGAAAATGCACCATCAAAATCTATTGAAATTTGTGTAATAGCTCTTTTAAAGACACTATCAGTGATTCACCCAAAAGTGTAAAAATATTTGAAATTTGCAGGAATAGCTTAAAAGTGAAGGATAAGTCTGTAGAATTCTCGTAAATTACTTTTTCCCAGTGAAAAATTGCCAGAAAAGGAAGAAAACAGCAGTGTTCATTGAACATGTCCATTCAATTACGTGTTGTAGTAAGTGTCCGTATGCACAGTATTGACTAAAATATCCGATTGTGTCCTTATTAGGCTGCTTCTGGTCTTATCATTTGCAGGGTTATGTTAGGATACCTGTACTTGTTACAAACATGCAAAAATATGATTTTGATGATTTTTTTTATTTTCTGATTTAGCAAATCACTGATAGTGCCTTTAAGGCTGTCCATGATATCAATTTAGGAATTCAATCATGTCACACTGCATTTCAAACAGTGATACACTCTTGTGTTTATATAGTTTTATCTTGCAAGGGCAGGTTTAGCTGCCCGAGTGTGAAAATACGCAGATTGGGTGCATAGATGTTGAATTTTGATGAACCATGATGTGGCATGGTTTAACTGCTTTCAACAATGACAAGATAGCAGGGTTTTATCATGGGGGTGGAACAGGGGGGATGCCCTCATCTGGACAAAATTTGGCCTACCCCCCACATGACAGTTATCCACATTTTGTTTTGCCAGAACTTGTCCTTTATCTGCATTGAATCGCCACATAGGGAAGGGCTGAAAATGGAGTTTCTGTAACTTTACTCATCTTACACACTTTTTTCTGACACACTTATGAATTTGGAAACCTAATAACGGAATAAACCTGTGCTTTATCCTGTGAAGGTTTTTGAATTCATAAGAGTGTCAGAAAGTGTCAGATGGGTCAGGTTACGGAAACTCCAGAAAAAAAAGGACACCAGCAATAGATGTAACTTCATCAAAATAATGTTTTTAATTATACAAAAAAGATGTACTATATACTTGAAGTTATTCTTAAAAATGAATCCCTCGCCATTGACAGAAGTCCCTGAAATTCCCCCCAAATCATAACCAATGTCTTTATAATAGGGGGATAGCAGTATGTCCATGAAATGCTGCTCTTCCCCCAAATAAGGCAACAAATATCCTTCTCAACTTTGATATCAAATTCGATTTGCGGCTGTTTTGATGGCTATAGGGTCGTTTATTTTAGTAAATAATGCAAAAGGTCCGTTATTTTTTTTTTTTTTTCTTGAAAAATAACGGCGCTTGAGCTTGCAAATTACAGGGGTTTTTGCTACAACCGTTTCCAATACAACAGTCCACAAAATGTTTTTTTTATGAAAGATGGGGGGGTGGGGAGGCGCTATTTGTTCTAGATTTGAAGAAATCGCTGAGGTGTGCTAAATTCTATGATAAATTGTTTGAGGATTTTCTTCATTGTCGAATTCCTTATGTCTTTAAGGTTATGTTCCATCGCGTGTTTTGGGCCTCTCTTAACCGACAGCCCTCGGTGGTAGCACTTTGGTTTAAGATGATGGGGGGGTCGTAAACATTTATATATTTTTTTTTCTCACTGTCCGTCCCGTGTTCAGCTATAAATGTTTTTTGTTTCTGAATTGTGACATGGTCATATCGTTTTTAGGCCTCCTTCAAATTTTTTGTGGCGGTAGGGAGGGGTTTGGTTCTATGCTACGGGTTTGGTGGTGGTTGGGTGTATCAAAGTGAATCACAATCGACAATGCCCTCCAAGTTATTACGCACTTAATGTTTTTCTCAGTGTTTATTTTTTGTGTTACCATGAGTTCCTCAACAAAGTCTGGCTCAGAGATTTCCCGCTGAGGGCGCTCTCAATTTTCAGGCAAATCACGATTTTTTTGCATGTGTTAAATGCTGCCCATTCGGTATCATTGTGTGAAATAACTATGGCCAATAACATCCTCCGTGTAGAAAATCTCAACTTTGTTATCAAATTCTCCGCATCCTGAAAATTTTTTGTGTTCTAGCTTTGGAATAGGGCATTTTTGGGTGACTATCCGAGTTCTTGACTTCTATTTTTAAATTCGTACACACATTTTTTTTTTAAACTCTGAGCGGCCTTTAAACACGTAGGTTGTAAATCTTTTTTATTAATGTTTCCACACTTTTTGTTGCCCTTGGTTTTATAACCTCTTTTTGTGTGCTTGGCCGTGTCCCCACACTTGTCAAAGGTTCCCTTGAAAACCTGCATTCGTCCATACATTTCTTTTCCATTTTTTTTGGTCCTAGATTTCGTGTTAGGTTGGCAGTGTGATGGCTAGTGTAAATCATGTAATAAGTGCAGTTTATAAATTGGAAACTTGGCAATCTTCATTCAATGTACTTTCTGTAAATCCTTGTAATCATAAAAGATGTGGTTTATGGTAGTCTGATGACCACATTGGTTTCTTTATAAATGTTCTGGTGAGGTTTTTCCTTTTAAAAAAATCATATCCCTTGATGATGGGTGAATTTCTTTTACGTAAATACTTTAATAATTCTCATGATTACAATAAGTTGTTGGATCTTAAGTTTAAACCCTTCTTATTTGAAATTGGTATGAATGATAAATGTCTCATGATTATTTTCAAGGTTTGGTATTCTAATTCTTTCAACTAGTTTTTGATCCTTCCGTAAACACTTTAATTTATCATTTAAAATCTGGTTTTTCAATCTTGCACTTAAATGTCCTTAGTTTCAACAAGAACGCAGGATCTCATTAATGCCATTTACATTTTCAAAATTTGAATTTTACTTTTCTGTAATTGCCCTCTTGAGACCTGGTTTAAGGATGACCACTCTATATTATTGGTATATCTAATTAATACATTATCAGTATCCCCTCCATTTTGTAGAAGTGGCGGTACTAGGCTTTATATGTTCATGATTCATTATCTTTTAAAGTTAGACCCACCTAATTTAAATTCAAACTGCATCGTCATTACAATGATCACTCAAAATCCGTTTCGTTGGGAAATAACTGTTTTCCTTTCCTCATCAAAAACATCATTGTTGGCCAATTGTATCGTGCCCATCGCCCCGATGTCGATTCTTTCAATTCTGATTTGTCCAATTGTTTAGAATCGTATTTTTATTTCTGAAATAAGTTATGTTACATTTCTGGAGATTTCAATCTCGATATTCTTCACTATGACTACTGACAATAAGGTTAATGCAGTTGTAATAATTTTTTACTCACCTGCTATGTTTCCTCTCATAGATCGTCCCACCCGTATTGTAAAAAATTCTGGCAACCATACTTGATAATATATTTACCAATGTTGTCACAACAAGAATCAATCAGGCTTTTTTGTAAATACCATCACCGACCACTACCCTGTTTTTCAAGTTACTGATAATATGATTACATGATAAGGGTGGTTTCAATCAACTTGTATAATTGTCGTTCATTTAATGAGAATATATCGAATTATTTTAAAAATTACTGCAGCTCACAGATTGGAGTCCATTATGACGATTCCCATTCCCCTACGAATGCCTATTCTAAATTTTTTGCTGAATTTAGTGATCTTTATAATCGTTGTTTTTCCCCGGTTTAAGCGTAACGTATCACACGGGCTAAGGGTATTCCTCAGAAAACCCTGGATCAACAAGGCTATCCTTAAGTCTATTGGCAGGAAAGATAAACTCTATATCGCAAGTAATAGTAGATCTGCACCAAATGTTTCAAATAAGGCGGGCCTGTCCGAACTTAAGATAAGTTAACCTCCGTTATTCGTAGCGTCCAAAAACAGTATTACTGTAACTTGCTTGTTGTTGCACAAACGGGATCCAAAAGACTTGGGGGTGTTTTTCTAACTGATCTTTTGGTACGACGAAAGGCACACTTTCTTTGCCCGCTCATTTGACATTAATGGTTCGCTCGTTTCCGATTCACAAAAAATTTGCTGATTGGTTTTTAAATGATTTATTTATAATATTGGTCCCAATTTAGCGTAGTTAAATTTCTTTAACTTCCACAAACCTCGGCGATTTCCTCACCTTCTGTGCCATCACCTATGAATTCCCTTTCTTATCTCCAACTGATAGTGAGGAAATCGGTGAAATTTTGTTCTTCTTTTAAAAACTGTACCAGCAGTGGGGTTCGATGACATCAAACCAGATGTTTTTAAAGCATGTTCTTCTCTAATCAAAACACCATTATGTCCCTATTTTTAATTTGTCAGTTAGTTCGGGTATTGTACCAGACGAACTCAATTGGCTCGGGTCCCTACCTATTTATAAATCCGGTGATGCTACATTATGTAACAATTATCGTCCCATTTTTCGGTCCCCTATCTGTGTTCTCACCAAAATTTTTGAAAGTATTAATTCATAAGAGGACTTTATAATTATTCTTGTTTCGTCATAATTTTGCTTCACAATTTCATTTGGCTTTAGATAAAAACTCTCCTCATACATGGCACTTCTTAAAGCTACGATAAAGATTGCTTCAGACCTTGATCAATAAGTACATACAATGGAATTTTTCTTGGACCTCTTTGAAGGCCTTCGACAGGCTTTGATCATAACATAGCTTCTTACTACACTTCTTCATTTAATGGTGTCCCGATGTAGTGCCTTCGAGTGGTTCAAGAGTTACCTTTCCCACAGAAACACAATAGGTATGTTTCAATAATTGCAAATCATCCACATCGTAAATAATTGTGGGGTCCCACAGGGTTCAGTTTTTGGGCCCTTTACTTTTTATAATTTTCATAACGATATTGCTTTCTCATCTGATAAATGTACTTTCGTAATTTATGCTGATGATACTATATTATCGTTTCAACATCACCTTCCTGACTTAATTTATGTTGTTAACCAGGAATTAAACAACTCTCCTTTTGGTTTAAATCCAATCAAGCATGACGGTTAAACACAGACAGAACCAATTACATTAGTTTTAAAAACGAGACTAGTAATCGTGTGTAACAATGATTTCAACATTTGCAAATTGATGGTGTTAACATTTCCAGGGTACACACACAAAGTTTTTTGGGTGTACTTTTTGATGACTCTTTAACCTGGTTAAAACATACTTCAAATATTGTCAACAATTATGTCAAAGCATTGTGGTTTTTGTTATCTCCTCAAAGTCTTCTCCCTTCAAATATGTTACTTTCATTATATAAAAATACTCTGTGACCCCACCTTCTTTACTGTAATTTAATTTGGGCAGACTCTAATAAATCCAATCTTCCTTAGTTCATCTTAACAAAAAAGAATTATGAGACTCTGTTCGAATTTCACCATTGGGCTTGAGCACACACCTCCTTTATTTAGGAAGTTTCATTGTCTTTAGTCCTGACCCATTTACATATCCATAAACTAACTCTTTTTTCATTTAGTACAACTACACATCCAATAACCCTTCCTGATATAGTACAGATTATTAATTCGAAATAGATCATTCATAGCTAACCACGCCCCACTCGCATATCATCTTTATATCGTCCTTATCATGTCACTATGATTTGGTAGAAACACAATTAGAAGACAAGGTCCTTTGATTTGGAATGCAGTGAAAAAAATGAGTTTAAGATTCGAAAATCATTTTATATATTTTAAAAAGAAAACTAGTCACATTTCTTGTCCATATTCTACCAGTAAATTGTTTATTTCTAATCATGGCTTTACACCACAAAATTGCCACATGGGTCATTCCTGTGGCAATTTTGGTGGCAGTTAACAAAGATATAGAAATCCTATTAAATGTTGCGTATTCACGGTACATGCAGTAGGTCCGAATATGGAAGTTGTAATGCACTGTGGTATATGGATGTACTCATATTTATTTTTTGTTTATTTTATTAAAGGTGCGGGTTCCCGTCGTCTTTGGAACCTCCCTTGTTTCCCGAAGTAGTAACGCGTTTTGATATCAGATGTATGTCCACTTCATATCCCAGCTATACAAAACAATTCGCCATTTTATAATTGACCTCATATGGGGCTCCTGCAACTTGCATGATTGCTTCCCCATCATAAAGAAGACCCTTGCGCTTTTTTTTTTGTTTTCCATGGTACTTAATGGTGGGTGTATGTGCAGGTGGCCGGGCTCTCATGTCGGTGTAGACGCATACACGTAAATCGGAACAAGCCCCTTTAATTTGTAAACGACATCCTGTTATCATTTGCCAATTTGAATTGATGTCATCGCACTGCCTGCAAACTCTTTTACGTCTACTCTTGTCCTGTCTAGCCTGTTTCACACCATACTGTCCTGTCCTTTGTTTGTAGTTGTCATGTCCCTGTGTTTAGGTATTATAATTATATAAGTAAAGCTGTAATTTTTGGGTGACCATATTTCGAGCTTTGCTCTCTTATGGCTCTCCCCATCATCGATTTCGTTAAATGCTTTGTATTTTTTTATGTTATGTTTTGGTGAAAATAAACTGAAACTGAAACAGATAAGTAAACATCTTTACAAATCACAATATTTTCTTTCTGTTGCAATATGTACATAACTTACATCGGGGGGGGGGGAGGGGGTCATGATATAGACAGAGGTATGCCGTATGTGCGGCCCTAAGACCCCATTTCTCACCTCTCCTCCGCAGTTCTTAGGGTCCCATTGGAAGCATAATTCAGTTCTTAAGGGTCCTTTTTGGGAATGTTTTTTGCCAAAGAAGCTAAATTTGAGTTACTTTCAGTTCCCCCCCCCAAAACCTCAAATTTCAGTTCCTAAGGCACTTAAGAAACAATATTCCCAAGCCCCAAGTTGGGCCCCAAAATTACTACTCCAAAAAAGTTGAGTGGCCCCTCCACCAAAGCTTACAAAATCAGTTTCATTTTCAAATCCTGAATTGTCACACAATAAAAAATAAAATAAAATAAGGCAGAGTGTCCCAACGTGTAACATGTAGCATACGCATTTACATGTAGAACTAGTGCGTAGCATGTGATTGTACATGGACAGCAAACCTGTTTCTTCTCAATCAAACAACAAGAATCACTTAGTAAAAGGATATGCAGTGTTGAGATGACCATGAACAAAATGGCGGTACCAAGGTACCCCCCCCCCCCCCACCAACAATTTATGTAAGCACTTGTAACCCGACTATTCATAACCCATAGGATCGCATGGAGTATGGTTACAATGAAATTGTATCAACCATGTTACTAAATATCAGTCAAAACCATGGTCATGCCTACTGATTTCAGCAACTATACACTAAAGTGAATAAAGGTTTTAGCAACTTTTGTTTTTGTTTTGCTGATGTGCATAAGGTGTCCAAGTGGACCCCTTCTGAAAAACCACTTTGCTGTGGAATTTTTACAGTGATGTCATAACCTTGATGCAGTCTTTAAAGCATGTGCAGGATAGCGGTCTGGTCTTTGAGCATGCGTGTAAAATCACTGTACATAGTCACATCACTTCAAATAGGTAGAGAAGTGGAGTTTTGAGGGCAAACTTTTGTGTCGTTGTGATCCCTCGGCCAAGACCATGCATACAAAGCAGCGACTTAAGGTGGGTTAATACTCATCGGCAGACGTCTGCCGAAACTTGCCTTTCGACCGTGGTTTGCGCGCAGATGCATGAAACATACGTGTGCGTTGAAAAGCATGTTCAAAAAGGCGAGCGTTTCCACGTTGACTGGCGCCAATGAAAGTATGAACCCAATATTAGAATTCTTATGTGCAGTATGTCGTTCTGGTTTTTCAAAATTGTTGACTGGATTGTGTAGATAATGTTCATGTGCGTAGCAGAGATCCCGCACCAACCAGGGTGCAGAGCCTGGGTGACAATCCACAACAAATGGCAGGGGGTCCAGGCGGCCACATTCTTTAATGCGACTAGTGTCAAGCCCTGGTGCTTTGTTATTTACACGCTTTTGCTTTTTGCACCAGTTTAAACATTCAAACTGTGTGTTCTTTAGTTATCAACAAAGGTTATCCACTGCATACAATCTTGAGCTGCTATTTTTTGCGATTTATAAAACAAGCGATTTGACCATGTAAAGTCACAAAACCGATTGGTCTAAACGGCGAGAATTTACGCCACATTTCACGCCGTCAGGAGCAAGGCGACCCATGCGTTGCGCGGGGAATTTTTGCTCTGCTTAATTGCAGACGTTCAGCGTGTTTAATGTACGTTGCGCGAACGCATCGTGGGAAAACGAAAAATTAATATTTGAAAATGCAAAACAAAGAGCCAATTTAGACAGATGAAATTTAAATGTTTCTTTTAATTTATTATAATATATAAACAATGACACCAAACGTGACAGTGCCTGAAGTTGCCGGTTTTTTTCATCACTTGCACAACATACTCAATTTTGAAGTTCAAAGATTAAAAGGTTATTGAGAAAGAGAGAAAGAGACAGCTGAAATGGCGTGATGAAAAGTCACTTTTACAGAAACACGGATATCTCAATGTCAATTTCGCCCAAAATTTGGAAAGGACATAGCCGGATTAAGGGGAAAAGGGAAGGACCTCTCTAATCATAATGAGTTATATTTAATCATCAAGTTTGAGGTGGGTTTACAACTAACTTTAAGTACGCAAATGCTGTTGTTTGTTATCACCAAAATACACTTGTATCAAGAAAAAAAAAAAAATGAGGGACAAAGTCGAAAAACTTCAGGGCATGCTCTCTGGAAAAAGCCAAAAGCTTAGAGTATTCCTCCATCCCAATGAACCATTTATTAACTTAAGGAAGAAGAAACAAGAACAGGAAGATGTTGCAATAGCCTTGCCCTTGTTATGGAGCTGTAAGTGACGTTTATACATGCCTTTTGTCCTTTGAAAGCTACCCAAGAGGCTACACGAGGAAGCCCTTTATAACAAACCAAAACAATTCGCTTATGCTACTGAGATTGGGATTATATAAGTCGTCACACAAAGCAGGCTCTGGAATACTACACAATGGCCGCCCCATAAAGCATGGCCCATGACCGCGCTATTCATATCATGAGCAAGCTAGCTAGCACTTGAGCTAATAAAATAACAATTCACATGGACACAGCTCAATAGCGTGCATTCATCATGTATTGAACAATACATCCCCTGTGTTTTAGTATGATTTGATTCCCAGAATGCATGCCTGTCAAGCTTTGTTGTTTAAAATGGTCCATCAAGGCTTCTGAACTGAGCCCTTGATAGATTAGCACGCCTTACTTCATAGTGAGGTGGTGTCCGGTATTTATGTAATAGGTTGTTGTTGTTTTATGCGCACATTCCACTCGGACGAGTTCAGGCCCCACCAGACAAACAAAAGAGCCTAATAATGAGGTGTTCCCCCCAAGAACCAGGATGCCACTCATTATATATGTTGACTAAATAATATAAAGCACATTCTTGCAAAGCGGAATTCTGGTTCTTGGGGGGGAAAAGGGTTCATATTTGGAAATTTCAATTATACAATGAAGACTGTATTATAATTTTCTGTCAAGATTAATTTCTTTATTTTAAAACTTTCAAAAAAGGGGGGATTTTTTGAAAAACTTTCGGCAATTAACTTTGGACATGGTCCCCTTAAAATGCGGAAGGTTTCAAGTTCATCTGCTCTCATAAAAAACTATAGAGGGCGTCTTCCATTCCTTATCCGGCGATGTCCTTTTCAGACAAAACTCCAAAGACCGAAAGTGAATGTTAAGGTTTAACTTTCCTACGATAGCAATCCGTCTTCTCTAGGACGGTTTCCTCAATTTTTCATTTTTCGTTCTAACTAAAGATCTTCTCCATATATACTCAAATTTCGGAAAAAGACAAGTAAAATCCCACTTTTTTGACATTTTTCCTTATCTTTCGAAATACTCTATTTTTAAAAATGAAAAACGTCACCTAGACATTTGTCTTGTGTCTAACATAACATAAGAAACATGAAAATCATGGTTTTTTGTTATCTGGCTGAAAATTTTGGGCAAATTCGTGTTTTGTTCGTATTTTTCCAAATACGGAAAGTTTTACGTTAAATCTGATTCCATCATCGTGTCATCGTCAATTTTCTTTACAGAAATGTAACTTTACAATACTAATCAAATATTGTCAAATTTACAAACCACAAATAGTACCGGAAACTCAAGGTTCCATGCCCTTAGGCCCCAGGGGGTCATGGGGGGTTCCAGGGGCAACGCCTGAACATAGCATTTTTATTTTGCAATTTGAAGCCTTATTCAATTCCTGCCCTCTCCTTTTCTTTTTTTTTAAACACAGGGGTGCACACCCTCCCTCTGCACCCCTGGCTTCGCACATGATGCTACAGGTCCAAAGTCACTTCCAAGGTCAGTCTACTGTAAAATTTGCATTCAGTTTTTGGGGTTATTGTCCTCATTCTGCATGCGTTTTGGTTAATTGATTGTTGGGTACAGAGCTTAGGTGAACAACTTACGATTAATAATGGTTTAGAATGAGGTCAAAATGGTAATGTAGTAATGCATTTCAGTCTATGTTAAAGTTTAGTGGCTCAGCTTGTCTCTCCATTCTTTTTTTATATGCATGTACTTTTTAAACTTATCTTTTGCCCTCTTTTAATAGGCGTCCGCCATCGCCAACCACTACCGTAAGAAAGGACAGGATGACAAGGCCACGGCAGAGGGGAACTATTGGTATGAGAGGTTGGAAAAACATCAAGAGTCATTCCGTACTGGATGATGAGAGGTTTAATCACGATCCTCGTTATTTCAACCACCACAGGGCACTGTTCAAGAGACTTCCATCCATACTACCAAATATCCATTTTGAAACTATGATCCCAACGATCCACCTCTCATCAGAATTCTGAAGGAAGCGAAAGGTCCTGCCAGGAGAACGGGCATGAAGATTCCATATGAATGCGCAAACCACAGGTGGTCAATCGGCCAATCTCTCACCCATCAACCACTACTCATGCTAATTCTAAGACTGCCCCACCATTAGGCCTCCAACAGACACTATTTATGAGACCAATCATTCCAGACAGGCAAATACATTACGCACATAAAACCTCCAGTAGTTAAGTGGGAATGCCACTGCAGTACTATCCCATATTCATCTTTCATTCAACTTCATTCAACTTCATGTACACCCCCGCATTCACCCCTGCACCTCTCAACTCGGCAAAAGGAGGACTTATTAATAACCTAAAGAAGTACAAACGGTACAGCCAGTGGCAAACCTAAAAAGGAATGTGACCTTTGACTTCCCAACTATGGGAAAAGTTACCCAACTTTATCACTGGATGCGTCAGTGGGATCCACGAACGAGCATCGCGGAGTATCGCGTCGATATCGACCACCTTGCAACCGTTCCGCCATGCATTCACCAGGAGTGGTTGATGGTGGGGCCGCATTACATGCAGACTACCGTTTGCCTTTTCCAGATGTGCAAGAAGGGGCTGATTATGAATTGGATACCATGAATCCTTCTAGTGCAAGTGGAACCACCACCAACGGTCCATCTGGGAATTGGAATTTGCGCTTTCGCATGCCAGGAAACTCTGATGTGCTGACTCAGGGTTCTTCTACCACAGGGACGCAAAGATATCAGTGGGACTTTCTAGGAGTGGATGCAGAGTCAGATTTAGGTCCCCCATCTACTGCACCAACAAGGGATGCACTCTACGAGGCTGCTGGGCCTCTGCATCCACTACAAGAAGAAAGCTACTTCTGAATAGCCAAATTCTTAAACTATATCAATGATAGAAGTGGTGGTCAATTTACCAAGGATGGAGTTACAGGGTATAAATATTTACGCAAATGTTGTGTCATGACTGAATTAACTTGAAAATCCGTCCAAATGTGTTATGCACTACGAACTAGCAGCAGCAGTGGCAAATATCACATCCGCTGCTATTTTAGAGCGTCTAGCTAGTCCTATATCAGCACAAATGTGTAACGTCAGGTGAAGGGATTAAAGGAAAGAAATTGCTTTCCAATGATAGGGCCTCTAGGAGTACGCAAGCCCACTGGGCAAGTTATGTGGGAGTTTCCATAACATGACCCATCTGACAGTTTTTTTCTGACACACTTATGAATTCGGAGGCCTTCATGGAATAAAGCATGTTTATTGCGTTAAGGTTTACAATTCATAAGTGTGTCAGATGGGTCAGGTTACGGAACTCCCAAGTTATGTTGGTTATGCCCAATACCTGCACCCCATAAGAGGGATAACAGACCTGAAAAAAATGAAAGCAAAGCAGTTTTTTGCTTGTCAAGCACTGGCGACAGCATTCTCATTGGTACCACCTCTTTTTAGTTTCATTTCTCAAAATCAACATCAGCGACATCGGATTTCCTTTGAACATGTCAACTCTGTCCAGCAGCTGTGAAATGCAACGTCTCTTTGGATATAATGACACTCAACAATATTCAGGGCACATGCAGTACATCATGTCATTAAAGTGGGTTTGTGGCATAGAAAAGTATTGAACATATTGAAGTTAGTTGTGATTCAGACCACATCAGACCACAAACCATGCTCCAGGAGCAAGGAAACTTATGACTCCTTTCAAAGTGGCACTATTCCTGACTATGCGTGCACTTTATTTTTTAAAGTATTTACGTAATTATTACAAAAGAACTGCATTCTGCCAGCTCAGATTGCATGGTGTGCATCTATAGGCACTCGTCTTGTAATCCAAAGGTTGTGGGTTCAATTCCCTTTCGATTCATTATTTAATTTTAAGAGTAAGAGATTGAAGTATGAAGTAGTGAATAGCTATACTTGATTCATCTGATGTGACCCTGTACCATTCTAGTGGAGGTGAAAAATCAATGAGGCGCACATACTTCAGTTAATCATGTTATTGTGAGCAATGTTAAGGCCTGAAATACACTATAGTGCGTTTCCATACATGAATGAAATTGTATTTAGTGGCAGGTGAGTGAGTTAAATGACCGGAGTGTCCTCCGAGATAATCCGGTGTGGCATGTGCATTTGAATTCTTTCATTTTCCCTCTCCGACTTGGAATAGGTCCAAAACACCAGGGGGACGAACGTATCAACGCGAATCGAGTATAACCCATGAGGTAATCCACATAGTTATGGTGCTGGAGTATAACTTGGGATCACAATCTCAAACATACTTTAAGGCGTTAAGTGACCCATCTGGCCCACTTTTTTTTCTGACACACTTTAAGGAAATAAGTATGTGGCTTATTCTGTGAAGGGTTTCCGAATTCATAAGTGTGTCAGAAAATAGTGGGTCAGATGGGTCAGGTTACGGAAACACCCTTGAAGTTAACCCATACTACAACCACTTATTTGAAAACAACTTGAATGTCTAAAAAGTACACAATTTCTGATTTCCTCAAATGAAATATTGTTGCTGGTATTTTCTCCCATGATTGCTACATACAGTTGAGGTGTTAATCCACCTAGCACCTGTCAGATCAATATTTTAAACATGTCTATAGACGAGGTGACATCAATGTTTACAAACACAAGTTAGCACCTGGTCTACTGACATGTTAGAGGTGCAAAGAATATGCCAATACAGTTACAGCATTCAATAGCCTTATCACGCCCGATTGAGCGCGAATTTTAAAAGCACAAGCCCTGCAGATGCTCACGCATACTGCGGGCAGTGCTTTGTTCGTTGCCCGGCGTTGACGTCACATGTCAACTCATCTATAGAAAACAACAAATTAAGGCAATGCCTATGGTATGCAAGTTGATGACAGTTGAGGCGTTAAACCATCCAGCACCAGTCTGATTAATATTTTTAAACATCATGGGATGTGCATCATTGACCATGTGCTTTTCAAAATAAGCCAAAAAAAAAAAGCTTGCCAGATGCACAGCAATGAATAGTGGCAGTGATGTCACTGCTACTACCTAGCAGTCAATTAAAAATATGGAATTTCTCCTGAAATTTTCACATAATGTAAACCATATAGGTTAATATCAATATGATTGATTATTATTTATATTAGGCTTCCGAGTGGTGCAAAGAAATCTTTGTATTGTACAGTTACGGTAAAAGTCCCCGGATGTAATACAATATTATTTTGAATATTGTATCGCATCCGGGCATTTTGACCGACTGGTAGACTTTCGGACTACAACACTGTCAACGCAAGGTTTGACTTGAGTCAGCCTGATATTTAAATAATAATAAAAATATTGAATGTCTTTTTTTCGTATGATACAAGAATATATTGCACTCGCTAGAAAAATATTGTACTCGTCTTCGACTCGTACAATATTTTTCTAGCTCGTGCAATATATTCTTGTATCATACTCAAAGCCATTCAATATTATATAAATATTGCAATTTCAGTATGTTTGAATATTTCACTATGCCAAACACCCTATAAGATTAGGATTGAAAACAAGACTAAATAATTTGAGTTTTGAACATAACCTGTTTATTGCTAAATTTGTGTATATATTTTAAACACCAAATTTTATAGTCAATGGAGATTTTTTTATTTATGAAAGTTTAAAGTAGACATAGTGAAGCACAGATAAAATAAAATGAATGTTTATTGAAAGTGCAGCTTGAACATAAAATGGCTAGTCAACTATTAGCTTGTGATGGGGAGTTTCTGTGACTGACCCATCCAACATTTTTTTCTGAAACACTTATGAATTTGGAAACCTTAACAGAATAAATTCCATGAAGGGTTTCCAAATTCATAAGTGTGTCAGAACAGTGTGTTAGATGGGCCAGGTTACGGAAACTCCTCTTGTGATGATTGACCAGAAAAGTTTAAGGGGGACTTGAGTAGCCACCATGTTTAAACATTTAATTTTTCTCACGAGTGTCTATCATTTGACAATATGAAGTGCTTCTTGGTAGTACACAATGTATCCCATTGGAAGAAATACACTGCCTCAAAAGTACTTGTGCACACGTAGCCTACGGAGTACTGGCCATATTACAAGTAAAATACTTTGACAAGATCAATGGAATTGCTGTTTGAATATATCCATTACTCTTTTCTAGTCAGAAGATTTATGAAGATTAATCATTATGACCCCTCAAATTTGACATTTTATTGAAGTTAGAATCCTGGCCCAGGCAGGTGTGCCCTCAAATTTTCTTTCAGGGGTATATCTGCTTGTGTTCGGATTCTGTGTTGGTATATCATGTTTATATGTTCTAACGTGCGATGCGCTCATCCTTTCTACTCTGTATTTTATTGAAGTCCAAAATCTTGAATCATGAATAATTAATGAGCTCATTACTGCTGACGACACACTATGGGAAATTTCAACTTGCTGGAAATGGGCTTTGAAAACCAGTAACTGTTCTTTACGATAGGAAAAAGACGGAGTTTCCGTAACCTGACCCATCTGACACACTTTTTTCTGACACACTTATGAATTCGAAAACTTTAACGGAATAAACATGCTTTATTCCGTGAAGAGTTTCCAAATTCGTAGTGTGTCAGATAGGTCAGGTTACGGAAACTCACAAAAAGACAAACAATGTCCCTCAGTCACACAAAATATGTCTTGTTGTGATTGTTTTTTTCTTAGTTAAAAATAAAAAAAAATACCATTTGAAATACCTAGTAAGACAATCAATAACTCGTTTAAAGGCACTATCAGTGATTTGCTATATAAGAAAATCGAAAAATCATCAAAAATCAGATTTTTGCATATTTGTAACAAGTATGGGTATCCTAAGCAGCCTAATAAGGACAAAATCAGATATTTTAGTAATTACTGTCCGTACGGACAATAATTACTACACATAACTGAATGGAGATTCATATCTTTGAACACTGCTGTTTCCTGCCTTAACTGCCAATATCTCAGTTGGAAAAAATAACTTAAACGAAATCCACAGACTTATCCTTCACTTTTAAGCTATTTCTGCAAATTTCAAATATTTTGACTCTTTTGGATAGACCACTGATAGTGTATTTAAGGGTAGTGTCAACCCTAGTGCTTTTGTTTTCACACGAATTTCAGATTTTTGCACCATTTTAAACATCAACCTGTGTTCTATCGTTACCATCAAAGGTTATCCACTGCAGACAATCCTGAGCTGTATTTTTTTGCCGATTTAAAACAACTATTTGACCATTTATAGTCACAAAAACCGCATGGTCTTAACGGCGGGAATTTAAGCACATTTTACGCCGTCAGTCGCAAGGCGCAGAATCGCGTCGCGCGGTGAATTTTTACTGCGTAATGAAGCGTGCGCATGTTTTAATGTACTTTTGCATGAACGCATCTTGGAAAAATGAAAAATAATATTTGAAAATGTAAACAAAGCGCTAATTTAGACCAGATGAAATTTCAATTTCTTCTGATTTCTGGAGTTAGAGACAAAGGATGTTTGATTCAATAGTGCATACAGATGTATTTCCATCACTTGCACAACATAGTCAATTTTGAAGTTCAAAGATAAAGTTATTTGAGAAAGAGACAGCTTGAAATGGCGTGAAAAGCCCTTTTTTACTAAAACACGGATTTTCTCAATGTTCAATTTTCGCAAAATTTGGCAAATTTTCAGACAAGATAACTCCAAAAATACCTATGTAAAAGGTAAGGTTTAACTTTCCTACGATAGCAGTCGGTCTTCTCTAAGGACAGTTTTCTCAATTTTTCGATTTCTAACTAAAGATATTCTCCAATATATACTCAAAATTTGGAAAAGAAAGGTAAAATCACACTTTTTAGACATTTTCCCTTATATTTCGAAAAGCTCTATTTTAAGAAAATGAAAAAAAACTAAATAATTTGAGTTTTGAAATCACCTGTTTATTGCTATTTGTTGTCGATTTTTCAACACCAACCAAATTTTTAATAGTCAAGGGAGGTTTTTTTTATTTATTCACGTTTACCGTATCATCGTGCGCACAGATCACTACAATTGCCATGTTTCTTGAAAGTGCAGCTTTGCACATAAAAGGCTAGCCCCCGATTATACTTGTGATGGGAGTTTCTGTGACTCTTGTACCCTCCCACATTTTTTTCCTGAAACACACTTCTGACTTTGGAAACCTTAACAAGAATTCCATGCAGGGTTTCCAAATTCCATACGTGTGTCAGAACAGTGTGTAGATGGGCCAGGTACGGAACTCCTCTATGTGATGATTGACCAAAAAGTTTAAGGGGGGATTGAGTAGCCACCATGTTAAACATTTAATTTTTCTCACGAGTGTCTATCATTTGACAATATGAAGTGCTTCTGTATTACACAATGTATCCCATTGAAAAAACACTGACTCCCGGCCCTCAACAGTACTTGTGCACACGTAGCCTACGGAGTCTGGCCATACTTACAAGTAAATACTTTGACAAGATCAATGGAATTGCTGTTTGAATATATATCCTTACTCTTTCTATCAGAAATTTAAAGATTTGATCATTATGACCCCTCAACTTTGACATTTTATTGAAGTTAAATCCGGGCCCAGGCAGTTGGGTGCCCTCAATTTTCCTTCGGGGGTATATCCGCTTGTGTTCGGATTCTGTGTTGGGTATATCATGTTTATCTGTTCTAGACTTGCGATGCGCTCACCTTTCTACTCTGTATTTTATTTGAGTCCAAAATCTTGATCATGCATAAATTAATGAGCTCATTACTGCTGACACACCTATGGGAATTTCAACTTGCTGGAAATGGCTTTTTGAAACCATTAAATTTGTTCTTTAATTACATAGGAAAAGACGGAGTTTCCCGTAACCTGACCGACCCCACATTTTTTCTGACCCACTTATGAATTCGAAACTTTAACGGAATAAACATCTTATTCCGTGAGAGTTTTCCAATGCTAAGTGTGTCAGAATGGTCAGGTTAACGGAAACTCCACAAAAAGACAAACATGTCCTCCTCAGTCACACAATTATGTCCTTGTTGTTATTGTTTTTTTTTAGTAAAATAACAAAATACCATTTGAACTACCTGTAACAATCAATAACTCGTTAATAAAAAGGCACTATCAGTGAATTTTGCTATATAAGAAAATCGAAAAATCAATCAAAATCCATATTTTTTGCACATTTTGTAAACACAGTATGAGGGGTATCCTAAGCAGCCTAATAAGGACAAATCAATATTTTTCGTAATACTAGTCCGTACGGACAATATTACTACAACATAACTGGAATGAATTCATATCCTTTGAACAACCTGCTGTTATCCGCCTTAACTCGCCAAGATCTCAGTTTGGAAAAATACTTTAAACGAAATCCACAGACTTATCCTTCCACTTTTAAGCTATTTCTTCTGCGAAATTTCAATATTTTGACTCTTTTTGGTAGATCACTGATAGTGTATTTAAGGGTATGTCACCCTATGCTTTGTTTTCACATTCACACGAAGTTCAGATTTGCACCATTTTTTAAAACATCACCCTGTGTTCCTAAAATCGATTACCCACAAGGTTTCCCACTGCAACAATCCGAGCTGGGTATTTTTTTGCCGATTTCAACACTATTTGACCATTTATAGTCACAAAAAAAACCCGCATGGTTCTTACGTCGGGAAAATTTAAGCACATTTTTACGCCGTCAGTCGCAAGTCGCAACATCGCGTCGCGGGGTGATTTTTACTGCTTAATGAAGCGTGCGCATGTTTTATGTACTTTTGCTGAACGCATCTTGGAAAAATGAAAACTATATTTGAAAATGTAAACAAAGCTGCTATGTTAGACCAGATGAATTTCATTTCCTTTCTGATTTTCTGGCGTAAGACAGGAAAGGATTTTGATTCAATATTGCAGACAGATGTATTTCCTCACTCTTGCTCAACATAGTCAATTTTAGTTCAAAGATAATTATATTTGAGAAAGAGACAGCTGGAATGGCGTAAAAGCCCTTTTTAACTACAACCACGGATTCTGAATGTTCAATTTTCGCAACATTTGGCAAATTTTCAGACAAGATAACTCCTAAATACCGATGTAAAATGTAAGGTTTAACTTTCCCTACGATAGCAGTCGGTGTCTTCTCTACGGACCTTTTTTCTCCCTCATTTTTCGCTTTCTAACCTAAAGATATTCTTCCATATATCCTCAAATTTGGAACAGAAGGTAAAAATCAACACTTTTTTAGACATTTTCCCTTATATTCGAAAGCTCTCTTTAAGAAAATGAAAAAAAACGTCCCTAGACAAATTTGTCTTGTTTCTTCTAAAATAACATAAGAATCTTAAAATTCAAATGTTTTGTTATGCTGTCTGAAAAATTGGTGCAAAATCATGTTTTTGAGTTTTTTCTCAAAATAAAACCCTTACAAAATGTGATCACCAAAATCTGCTCGCACAGGCGCGTTTGCAAGCTGAATACGAGATTCGCAAAGATCACGCCATTTGGCGCACCCAAAGCTTGATGAACTTCTTCGCACATGCACAAGCTAGCGAGCTTACAAGGCCCGTTCACGAGCATATATCACAATTTAAAATTAATGCGCGTGCAAGCATGCGCTGCAAGCACGTGAGCTAGCAGTGTGAACTCATGCCGCAGGTTGCGATCATTACAAATTTTAGCTTGCAGTTTTGCGCGCATAATGCTCGCAAAGAAGGCAATTGCTGAAATGCATTGTTGGCGAGGTCAAAGTTCATCATGTCTTTTGGGTGAAGACAACCATGTCAGTGGTCAGTTGGTGTGTATATTTAGTAATAAAATATTCTAGGACACGTGGCCTGAAATAAGACAGATGTCCATGTAGCAGATTATTAGCAGAACTTAAAGTTTATTTGGGGAGATAATATTATCACTTCATATATCGTTTACAAGGGAATACTTTTTGAACAATTTTAAAGGAATTAGATTGTACAGACATGTTTTGTAGCTTAGGTCTCTCAATAAATGTTTATTATTCGATTAGATGATGGGCACCAGCTAGGTTCTTAATTGGCAGTCAAGATGTGGCATTTGAGGTGCTACTGTACTGGTGTGCAGACTTTCACTTTCATTTAAAGTGGAATTACCCTGATTTTTTCAATCATTAAATGGGTAGCATGAGTTCATTACAACTGTAAAACAAACCTTCCCATGCCATTATACTCATATACAAAGGTTTGGAAAAGTGCTAATTAGTGGTACAAATTATCAATGGTATAAAATTTTGAATTTGGGGGGGGGGAGTTATATTTTTCGATTTTGTTTTAAATTTTATATACTGGTATAGTTAGGGCCTGATTGATCCACAAAAAAGATTTTGGGATAATTAAGTGTGCTGCCCAGTGTTTATACTTGTTTGTAGCAATTTTGTTTTAAAGGGGCCATTACACCCTGATTATAAATTGACCAATTGTGATGGGATTAAAAATTCGGCAGGCAGGTTTATTTAAAGGAGCATTCCTTATTTCACACAGCCTCGGTATTGCATGTCTTCTCTTCGCTCCTGTTCTCTTCCCGAATTTGTCATTTTCCATTTTTGTCCCATAAGCAGCTAGCTGTTATAGCATTCATGTGTGGGACACTTTTTGGAGGTGACATGTTGAATGTTGATATATGCTGTTATAATCCCATTTTCAGCAGATTACCAATTAACTCAAAAACCCTCACTCTTAAAATGTTATCACAGTCACCCAAAAACCATAGTCTAATTTTTGGGAAAATGGACAATTTTTAACTCCAAGACTCTTTTTTTATTTTTAATAGGTGTCACCAAATGCCATGCACTATTTTTATCATGCCAGCTAAGCTTGCACAGCAGCTACGCAGCACATCCAACTCTATAGTATGTTAGCTGCACAAGCTTGCCGCTGGCCCACATATGGAGCTCGTGGTGTCGTTCTGTTCCAAATACGAGCCTCGGAAGCTGAGTCGCCGAAGCGAACTCGCGGCAAGCTCGCGAAGCACATACTCTCTATTGTATGCGGCTGCACAAGCTCGTGCGTGCTCACATTGGAGCTCGTAGTGCTCGTTTCTTTCCCAATACCCGCTCTTGTAGCTCACCAAAGTGATTGTTTTAGCTGTAAATTGGTCCGAATAGCTCGTAAGTGGATCGTACTTAAGCTCAACAATGTTGCTTGCAACGACTTGTTACGTGCGTGCAACAAGCTGCAACAAGCTTGCAACGAGCTCACAAAATGCTCGTCATTTTCTAAGGGTAACGGAAAGTTTTACAATTAATCTGAATGCCAACCATCCCTTTTTCCATCCACTTTTCTTTATAGAAATGTAATACTTTTTACATACAATAATCTAAATATTTTCAAGTTATAAACAATAGGAACCGAAATCATGGTGACCCACGGTCCTTAGTGAGATGGATAACGGGGCACAAGTACTTTGAAAGTGGCAATTGCATTGTATGTGATAACAGCTGATTATATTTTATCAAAATCTTAAGAATAATCTATTTTGTGTAATACCTACAAGGTTTTCATCAACTGTGATTCAAACTACAATTAAGATTGAAAGCAAAAAGAATTGACTTAAGCAAACAATTAAAGAAAGTACTTTACTACTTATTCAACTAAGAGGGAATTTATTGTCTATAAATGTAAAATTAATTCATGTTTTGATTCTAACTTTTAAAATATTTTAACAAAGATAGTATTTTACCAAATTAAATTCGAGGGCTTGTTCCGATTTAAGTGTATCATTTTCTCTACTTGATATGGTAGCCTGACACTTGTATACCCTCCATGTTGTGGAACAAACTTGCAGTTTTTGATGGTCGAAGCATAATGCATATTAACAAATGCCCTACTGTGCTAATTGAAGTTAACTATTTAAAACTAGAGGTTTTTGTCTCAATCTTCGAACAAAATGGATTTGAGAGCTCAATTTCAGGATGACATGAGAAAACATGGCCTTTTCAGCCTGATACAAATTAATACGGCATCCTGTGTAAAGGGGGAGGGGTCCCGATGAAGATTGGAACAAGTCTTTTTACCAACCCGACCTTTATTTATCGTTTTAAAATATTATGTATGGTTTCCATTATTATTGTCGTTAAGTGGTTATTTTTAGTTTTGATGGGGCAGCCTACAATGGCTCAGTGTAGATCCTACACTTCATTTTTCAATGCTATAACCGCTTATCAACCCCATGTAAAGCGGAGAGCAAAAGACGACTGCCTCGACAAAGAGAAAATAGAATGGATGGGATAAGTACGGGGTCGGGCGGTAAGATTAAGGATAAGGGAAGCAATGTACTGTGATCTCTAATGGTCGTTTCCCATAGCCTTTTATCAAGCAGGTCTTACAAAGACCGATTTATTGGGCACTCCGCATGCGGTACTGCAGATCCGCTTGCATTCTCCGCTGCCGAAGTGCACGCGGATCTTTGCACTGCCGCATGCGGAAGTGCAAAGGAAGGTTGCACATCCGCATGCGGATGTGCAAAAATAATGTTGCCTTCCGCATGCGGAAGTGTCAAATGTCACGTGCATTCGGAAGGGCAAATGTCCGCGTACATGCGGAACTGCAAGATTCCGCTTGCACTTCCGCATGCGGAATTGCAACATTATTTTTGCACATGTGCATGCGGATGTGCAACATTTCCTTTGTACTTCCGCATGCGGAAGTGCAAGCGGACATTGGCACTTCCGCATGCGGGCCTTTTATTAATTTTTTCAACGAAGAACACTTAATACTTAGCGACTTTGCAAACCTTTTTTCTAAAATTCGGAAGATCATTTTGGAATCAATTTTTTTTCCTCCAAAATTCGAAATTCATCGGTTATAATTAGTGCAAAAATGGGCGGGAGTCTGTCATCTAAGTAGCAGTTTATAATACGCCATATAAATTCTTTGGTAGAGAGCGTGACATTTCTGTTTAAATCACACAGTCCAGCATTAAATACAGAATAAGGGCAAATGTTCAACAAAGAGCCAAACAATGTTGTTTTATTGACAACCAGTATTCTCATTTCATGTGAAAGAGGACGGGGAATTTTAATTGACGGCTTTCATCACGTTAATTACCTCGAAGGACTACCACCACCTTTTGTATGAGATACGGATCGGATCCGGGTTACGGATTAGAGCTATTAAATGTGCAAGTGAAAGACACAGGGTAAATGAGGAAAATAGTAGCTTAAATTTCTTCTGATACCAACAATTTGACCACTTCTGGTAAAATATGAGGTTCTGGGGACGAAGCTGTAGCGATCGGACCATGGGCCTTTAATTGAAAATGCTAATTGAACATTATAATTACATTTTCTGATGAACTAGATTTCCCGGCTTGAATGACCAAAAAATAAGTGTGCATGACTACTTTCAATTTGTCAAATAAGACCCTTTTCTTATAAAATTCATATCTTCATTTAAAGGTGCTTGTTCCGATTTATGTGTATTGTGTTCTCTACTTGATATGAGAGCCTGGCACTTGCACATACACCCCATCAAGTACCGTGGGAAACAAACTTGCTGTTTTGATGGTAGACGCGATAATGCCGGATAATGCATCAGGCGCGGATCCAGGGAGGGGGCAGAGGGGGCGCGCGCCTCCCGGTAATTCTGCAAATTCTTGCAAAATCAGCCCATATTGAGCTATTTTGGACCAGTTACAGCCTTTCAGCCCCCCCGGTAATTTTGACCTTTTTGCAAATCCTGGATCCGCCATTGTGCATGTTGCAAAGCCCTATTTATAACAGTGCTAATAATATTGATGGTTAACCACTAAAACGGGTTTTTTTGTTTATATCTTGGGGAAGAAATGGATTTGAGGGCTCAAATTTCAGGACGACAATGAGAAAAATACGGCCTTTCATCTGATATCAAAATCGATACTACTTCTGGGGGGGGGTCTCAAAGACGATCGGAACACGCACCTTTAATATAAACAATAACATAGTTTCATTTATAAATACGTGTCGAAATAGAAGCCGAACATGACCCCAAACTATATAGGCGTACCAGCTATTAGAACCAAATTAATCAAGTTGTTTAACATAACGGCTGATTACCTAGTTTCAGTGGCGTAAATTCGGATTCAGATTTTTC
>JAMKCH010017471.1:0-24275 GCA_023653785.1 Ophioderma brevispina
TTGAAGCTATTCCTGCAAATTTCAAATATTTTTCAAGTCACTGATAGTGTCTTTAAGAATTGACAATTTAACAAATCTATACAAAATTGCCAAATTTTTTACCCAGTCATAAAAAATGTAATTGTAAATAATATAAAGGTGTGGTTAAGAATGTTGTTGTCATTGTTACTTTATAGATTACTGTATCATTGATGCTCTGGTTTTTATTATTTTTTATTTTTTGCCTTCTGAAGGGAAAACACCCAGTCGGTACTCTAACTCATCGGCATTTCAATTTCAGGGATCTCCGAGGGGTAGATGCCCAGCCGGTACTTATCGGCAATCCAATTATGGCGATATCCTGAGGGGTAAATGCCCAGCCGGCACTTATCGGCAGTAGATCTTCTGAGGGGTAAATGCCCAGCCGGCAATAATTGGCAGTGACCTTTTCTTTTCACTAGATACCCAGCCAGTAATAATCAACACTGAAAAAAATGTGATTGCCCATAAGTTCCACTCGGACGGGTTAGGGTTAATAAACCTACTCATGTTTGCTGATCAGAAATAGATAAAATGTATTTATGATTTTTTTTTACATTCAGTGATAGCCTTAATTTAAAATATTCCTCAAACAACACATTTCATCTTCATATGTAACATGCCATACAAATTATGATGTATAGCTGCAATATTTTGAATTGAAAAATATTTTGAATTGAAAATTGAAATTCAAATTTTGTTTACTTGCTAGCCTTTAATGGGAACAGAATGACATGGAGACTTTAAAAGATTGGAAGACTGCCCTGGCATCTGGAGTCAAGATTGAGACTTTACTTGGTTTAGACAAAGAAGGTCCTCAGTATCAGCCGCAGTCAACAGTACCAGAGGAAAGTGGAGATCGAGTAGAAGGAAACCATTATGTGCAAGGTGAAGCCACATTTTACACCTCAAATAAGACATTTTGTGTTATGTTGTACAAGTTGTTGATAAGTACAGTTTGATATGTGGGTAAATGAAGTTGTCTAACTATGACAAAAATAGCTGGAAGCCTTATAAACTTAGCTAACCATTTGTAAGTTTGTATAGTGCTTTTATCTTCCACGAGTTGGTGACATCAGAGTATAATGTAATAGTTGCAGCATTAAATCGTGAGCGCTGATTCAAGACGCTGATATATGCACAAGTACATATAAAGCCGGTGCAAAAATATACACGCAAAACTGCCTAAACGCATTGACGTCAATGACTCAAAGAGGTAAATGGAGTATATTAGCTGTTTACAGAGATGTAACTTTTCAGGAAATTTCCAGATTTCCCGATTTTTGGCCATAAATAAGAAAAATTCGAAAATGTAATTTTTTTTTTTTTTTCAATTTCTGAGATCAAAGTGTTAATGATAAAGGTAAAACTGCATCAAAACCGAAGTTTTAAGTAGCAATATACGTTCTCCTGAGCTTCTCCGGATGCTACACTAAAATTTGACCTTCCTGTCGGTTCAAATTTTGGATTTTCAGGAAACGGGATGACTACTCTGTTACATCTCTGTGTGTAGCAAAAATACAAAATTACAAATTTCTTCCAGAGTAGATCAAATCTGCATGTAAGCTCATACTCACACACTATACTTAGGCCAGTGGTTTGAATTCAAATCTCAACTTTTTACTAGTCCGGGATGATACTGTTGATCAACAAATGCCCCCTTTTAAACACAACTTTTGCAGAAATATGATCTAACCTGTACATAATATCAGGCACAATTATACGACACTAAGACCTATAGGCCATGGCTCAGATGGCCAAACAAATATCTCAACTTATTCAGTAACTTTCAGTAAGGGGAAGAGGCTCTGGATCCTACCCCTTTTAGAATCTGCATCAAAATCAAACGTAAATGGTTTGAAGATAGTGAATATAAAGACAAGTTGATGTGTAGAAAGAGGTTTATTTTAATGGGACAAGGCCTAGCAGAGGCATACAAATATACTGCACAAGTGAGAAATGGTATGTGGGTAGTATTAGAGTATCTGCAAGTTAAAGGTGCAACAAGAAATTTTTCAACAAATCAGGTGTCCCCAAAAAATCAAAAGTACTGATTTTGCCCTGGTAAAGCTATCCAATCAAAAATATCCCCATCTGAAAGGATTAAGCTGAGAACGTTCTTTGGTACAAAAAATTTTGAATTTCTAATTTCGTATAGGAGCAAATACAAAATTCACATCTGTGTTTTACATTGAAATGTAAGCAAATCAATATCACCGGTTTTCTCTTTTAAGACATTTCTGTAGCCAAACACAAGGGAGAAATCCATTGGTTTTTTTTGTCTATCTATATGAAATTACTATTATGACACAATATTTGCCGGGGGTGCTTCCAATCTCTCGTTGCACCTTTAAATGGTATGTGGGTAGTATTAGAGTATCTGCAAGTTAAACATTCCAATCAATTGGCATGTCCAGTCGGGAGGGGGCTTTGGGTGCTTGAACCCTGGGCTCGAACACTCCCAAACTTTTGCCAAGAAAAAGCAAAATCAGCTTATTTTTGGTCTGAATTAGTGCTCAGTCCCCCAGGTTGCCCTTCAAGCCCCGATTTGTAGGTTTCTGGCAGTGCCCTTGCCGTCTTTATTATTAAAACCTATGTCTCAAAATTGACAGAAAATCTAACATGGATCTCTCACATTATTCATTGCTTATTAACAGGAGAATCCAGTGAAACAAGTGTAGACATACAGCCGTTGAATCTCACTGTCAATACTGCAGGTGGCCAGCAGCTAGAGTTCCAGTGGTCAAGTCCATCCCTGTCAACTATTTGTCCTAATAGCAGAGCATCGGGTGGCAGCAACCAATCTTCAATCCCATCACATATGGTTATTAGTCCACCCAGCATACCAGTGAGACAGCTGGTTGGACCTTGGTAAGGAGGTTGAGTCCATTAAGCTACTGCAATTGGCATTTATTTACGTTTGTTTTTGGTGATGTTAAATTTAAATGCCAACATTACTAATTAGCCAAAAATAAACAAGAAAGAAAGTTTGGTACCCTGTGAGCCAAAGTTCCATCTAATGGAATACTAACCATGGGGTACTCTAGATCTGTAGTAGTAATTTACTTTGTTCATCACCTTATTAGCTAACACCCCAAAATACCTGCTGTGCTACCATTATGATATTTGGTTGATTTGGGGGGGGGGGGTTCCACCTCCCAATAGGTTTGCATAAAAAATCAGTGACCTGAATTCCCCTATGTATTGGTCGTATTTAAGCGTGGACAGTCCAATGTTTGGTTATTTAGGGGTTTCTTATGAAAATACTACGGGTGGGTGGTTAGGGTTAAGCGTGATAATAGGCAAAAATTATTGGCTTTTCTTATCCTGGGTGAAAGTAATTCCCTTTTTATATCCCCTGGCTTGATAAACATAGGGGATATGGTTGAGGGTGTGCATGTCCATAGTATGTCTATGTGTGGTGTGTCATTTTGGTTAGGTTTTCGTTTTCTTCATAGTATTCGAAAAGTTTAAGTCCAATTAAACCATTATTATGTTTGTATGGATCCAAGGGTGGGAAAAGTATTGGATCTAAAACATAATAATGATAAATTGGATGATGTATGCCCAATATTTCTGGTCTTGCTATGTATTGAGTTTTAAATATTGGGCTCGACTGCGTCTCGCTCAATATTTTGCACTATAGCTCGACAATAAATATGGCTCAATCAATCCAATGTGATACCAGACTTGGGGTTAAGGTGAATATGGGTTCTTGCATATGTGGATGATGTTAAAGGTCAGGACCAAGGTCAAAGGTATCTGAGGTCATCTTCCAGTTACTTGCCAGGGGGTGATGCAAAGTTTATTTGCAGTATTTGATACACAGTTGCTTGGAGGTCTTATTCACAATTGTCTGCACCTTACATGGTGCACTGCATCTGCTGCGGAGTGTGCTTGCAGTTGTGATGTCTTGTTCTATTTTGGATGATGAAAAAGTATAGTAGAGCATTCTTTATTCAGGGTTACCCAATTGAGTTACACAAAGACTGCTCTCCCATACTTACCCTGGTGCAAAATTTGAGGGTATGAGAAGAAACACGATATTTGCAAGTTATAAACTGCATATGACAAATTCATTGCGATAGAAAATGGAAACTATAAAAAGCGAAGGTGTTTTTTTATCAATCAGAGGGCCAACCACTGCTAAATGGAAATATAAAAAATAGTTGTCTCCCAATCCTCTTGCACTCAAAATGGCAACACAAACGGCTAAAGACCCCTGAAGATGGTGCTTAACATAATTGTACACTAATGTGAGAAATAGTGCAAAATTAGCACCTGGGCTTATAGCAGGGTGTATGCTAGTTTCTGCATTTTCTTTGAAAATGGGAGGTGGCTGAAAGCCGAAGTAGTTACAGTAATACGGTAATAATGTTATTGGCATTAAATGTAGTGTCATTCGTTTTAAGGTTTTATTGGATGTATGCCAAGATAATTTGGAACAAAACCTCTGTTGATTCTTTGTTTACAGGCTTATTGACATAACACAGGTGCATAACCAACAAGACAAAACCATAACAGACACACTCAACCACCAGACTGAACATATAGAGGATTCGGCTAAGGTGAGCTATGACAGCGAAGACAAAGAATTACAATAGAGGGAAATGTCAGTGGACTCAAAAAGTGGTACCAACACTGGCCGTTAGACTCTAGGTCATCAGGAGCCAGCACGTCTCTGCTATGCTAACTTTCCATGACTGGAGGGCATCCGGATATGCCCATGCCGGGTGTTGTTACAACAAACCTTTGATCAATGATGTGGGCTGCAACTATTGCAAAACTCTTAAGAGAATTGATGAATGAGTGGCCAGACATGTCACAGGGACGAGCCTGGATGATAAGAAACTGAACAACAGAATTTGCAGTAAAGCTTCAATCAATATCAAATTGAAAATATGAAAAGCCTTTCTTAATGCTTTTATCCTGCTGGAATCGGTGTGTAATGCAGTAGTTGCAGCATTAACTCGCGAGCGATTGATTCACAGAACTGATATACACGAACATGTGTATGAAGGCGGTGCGCAACTATACATGCAAAAAAGCGGTCTGAAACATGTTAAAACAACACTATAATTCTAGCTTTGTCCAGTCAGGTGCATTAAAGGATGACTAAGAGATTTCGAGGAGGGCGCCCTCAATTTCCAAGAAAAAATTGTGTTGTGCATGTACATAATGTTGTCCCTATATACTATCACCTGTGTGCAAATTGCTAAGTTAAATCGAATTCCTTCATATAGAAATCACACTTTGCTACTAACAAATTCTGGATCAGAATTTTTGTTATACACAGATTCCTATGGGAGTAAGATACACATAAAATGTTTACTGCATCAAAACGAAAAATTCCGATTCATCCTCAAATTTCAGAAATGTGCATTTTCGGTTATATCTTTAGCTCTCTAGTTGGAAAACTATATTTCGTATTACACAAAAAGAATTATTTTGAAAACTCTCGCGTCCGACTTTAATTTCGGGGGCAAGAACATTGACCCCCCTCCCTCCCCAGAAGATGAGAAAATGGTGCGACTCTTTAGCAAATGGGATGTAAATGAAGAGCTAAACAGGAGCTACTGTTTAGCACAAAAAAACTGGAAATTTGATTAAAGGAATTCCCACCTATTAGAAGACAACATAAACGACCCAAACAACCTGACTGAGCCATTGGGGGATTTCGTAAAATTGCGGTATAGAACATGTTGGTGGACAAGATAGATGCATGCCAGTTACTACATTCCATTCACTGTCAATGATCCATGTTGCAATCGCTAAACATGGATCGATTGACAGTATGAATGTTATTGTAGTTCTGGAATGTATGATATTGCCACCAAAAGTCTGGCGGCTGATGTCATATTGAATACGGTCGATAAATGTAATTTTGGGACCAAAAGTGGATTGATTTTGAACAAAAAAAATGATTGCAAAGCAAGTCAAAGAATTTGAAAAGTTCCTTAGATTTGATGGTCCAAAACTACCAATAAAGGTAAGCTGACACCGTACCAAAAACATTAGGCTTTTAATGGTCAATAGTCCATTGTGGATAATTTTCATAGGAAGAAAATGAACACCACCAACTTAAACAAAAAATCCCTAAACCAGATATTTAAAGGCGATTCAAGAGATTTCCGGAGGAGAGTCCCTTTAAATTTCAACAAATTGAGTTTTTTGTGTCGCCTTCCCTAAGCAGGAAGACACATAGGGCTTACTTTGTCCACGTATAGTAGAGTGGAAAATGGGCAAAAAGTTAGCTTTATTTAGCGTAACCCCTACCGAGGTATACCATCACAACGTATATCACTGTAAAGCACTCCCTGCGCAATGTAAATGAAGGTTGTGAAATTTGTAAACCTGTGTGAGGTCAACCAGGGGGTCCTTTAGAGGTACCAAAGTCATCTGAGGTCAAATTAATGGAAAAACACTATATTCAGTCCGTGAGCTAGGCACTAAAATCATTAATTTTGCCAAATTTTGTAGCATGTTGAAAGAAATAAATTTTTATATCCTATGAAACCAATTTGAGGAGATAATCAAATGTATTCAAATTTTGGGCAAAAAGGGCATTTTTGGTTGGTCAGTTTTTTTGCTCATTTTTGGGCATTTGAAATTTTGAAGATTAACGTTTTTTACTCATCCTGATAGTTTGCTCTTTGGGGAGTTAACTGTCTGTATTTTCGCTCCCAAAAACTGTCCCCATATAAGATCCATATATATGCATAGAACTTTCATATGAAAACCCAACACATTCCTAAAGTTATTCATGTGTCCAAGGTCACTGACCTTTACATCCAAGCAACTCGCCTTTTTTCAGGTCAGGGTTCATATTAGGAGGAGGGAGGGCGCCTACCATGTAATATATTATGCTCATTCTTGTCGATTATTTAATCATATTAAGAGAATAATTTTTTCTATCATGTGAATTCAATTTTGGAGGGGCTTAATAACAGAATGATTTTTAAATTTTGGGCAAAAAAGGGCAAGTTTTTTGTCCATTGTTGCTCATTTTTGGGCAAAATTGAGTTTGAAAGATTATGTTATACTCATCCTGATAAGTTTGCTCTTGGGAAGTGTACTGGTATTTTTCCCAAGAACTGCCCTCATATACTGTCCATCCAGCATAACAGTTTCAATAGGAATACACAACACTTTTTAAAGTTATCTGTGTCAAAGGTCAAAGACCTTTAAATCTAACAAAACCAACTTTCAGTTCGTTCGATTAGTCGGGCCTACCATGTTATATATGCCAGTCATTCTTGTCGAATTAGGTATCATATTAGAGAGAAGCCTTTCCTACATGTGAATCAAATTCACAAATGGGATTATGCAAAACATTTTCCAAATTTTGAGCAAAAAAGGCCTTTTTTGTGTCCATTTTTCACTCATTGTTTGGGCAAAATTTGAATTATTGAAGATTATTTGTACTCCATCCTGATAATTTGCTCTTGGAAGGTAGTTTTCCCAATCACGAAACGCCCCATAGTACGGGTCCATATAGCATAACGAATTCATGAAATACACAGCACATTCGTAGTTTTCTGTGGCAAAGGTCACTGACCTTTATATCCAAGAAAACCGACTTTTTCAGGTCAGGGTTCAGTTTAGGAGGCCTACCATGTACTTATATGCATCACTCTTGGCGAATTAGGTGTCATATTAAGAGAATAAAATTTTCTATCATGTGAATGAATCAAATTTTCAAGGGGATTATACCAAAATAGTTTAAAATTTTGGGCAAAAAAGGGCAAAAATACAAAAAGAATAAAAAATTTGAATTTTGAAGATTATGTATACCCCATCATAATCTATGCGCTTCGTGGAGATCAATGGTATTTCCCACAATATGTTCCCAAATAGTGTGATATCATGGGAAAATTTCATAGAAATACCAGACAAATTTTGAAGTTATTCTGTGTTAAGGGTCAATGACCTTTAAATCTATGAAAATCACCTTTTTTTCAGGTCAGGGAGTTCAGCAATTAGGAAGCCTATTACAATTTAATATAGGCAACATTCTTTTCGAATTAGGTGTCATATTAAATAGAAGGCATTTGTAAAGTGAACTCAATGGTTTCAGATATTTTGGGTAAAAACTACATCGGTCATCGGGACCGCATGTGTCCGGCCTGCCGTCACGGTTTGTAATGATAGGTATCATTGATCTTTGACCTTGGCAGGTGACGTTGACCTCATTAAATATGAGGATCCAATGTTGCACTATGGTTAAAGTTTGGTTCCAATTGAACTTCAACTTTTCAATTTAGGTCAATTTTACATTTTCAAGACCTTACAAATTGACCTCACAGGACCTGAACTTCGTATGTGACCTTTGACCTCAATCAGCAAAGCGGGATCCCATGTTGCAGCTACGACTGAAGTTTGGTTTAAATCCATTCAAGTATGCGGATATTACAGCACATGTTAACCCTTGTTCACAACAGACAGCATCAACAACCTCATCAACAAACAGACTACAGACATCAACAGTGGACAAGTGATCCTATGTGTCTTCCTGCCCTCAAGGCAGGCGACACAAAAAGGGGCACATTTAATGTATTTTCCAATAAAATTTTCCCCCACATTTTTTTGTTCATTTTTTGACAAAATTTGAATTTAGAAGATAAAAATTCATCCATCATGATAATATGCCCTTAGGGAAATTATTGTTTTGTTTTAAAAATTACCCCCACTATATCACGGGAAGTTTAATAGTAATACATAGACATGTTTTAAAGTTAATGGGTGTGTCAAAATTCACTTGACCTTTAATCCAAGAAGAAAACCACTCTTTTCCAGGTCAGGGATCATGTTTTCAGGCCGGGGGCTATTGTAATGCATTATCTGTTGAATTATAATAATTTCCAAATTTTTAAGAAATATCCATCATATGATATTAATTTTTGAAGGAAGGTATTTCGACATTTGCTTTGGATTTTGAGTTAAAGTTGCATTTTTGCCCATTTGGGGGTAAAAATTAGAGGAAAAAAACAATAGTTTGACCAAACAAGTTAAGACAACTGGTTCTTCTAAGGTGGTTATCACATGAAATGGAAATAACAATAGCATGCATCATGTGATAACAATTTTTTGAGGAGGTGAATTGAAATTTGTTTACATTGGGGAAGAATACGATATCATTTGATACCAAAGTTCAGGGGCCGAAGCCGAATACCTGTAATGGTACATGTTCTGGCATATTCCCTGGGTTGAGTACAAGACCATTGATAACAAGTGACATTTTTGGCAAGTTTAGCTGTTTACATAATATGAAAAGGAAAAATTTAAGAGACGAAAAATGAAAGAAGAAAGAAACAATCTTACTAGTTAACAAATTAGCTTTCAGGCCTAGTGAGCGATATTACATACTAGTATCCACTTAAACTGATTTCAAGATTGCACATTTTCCAAGGCGTAAACAGATATTGTAAGTCGGGGATGGGGGTAATCGGGATCGACCTCATTGTAGTTGTCCTTCCCCTTTCTTTCCCCGTTCATTTCTTCTTCTAATATAAGGGTTCACGGACACAAGAGTCAAGTTAGAAGAGAGTATAATCAAGAATTTCATTTGATGTCATTCTGAAAAAATTTTTGCCTCAAATGCTACTTGTTTACAATAAATAGATGGATATTATTCAAAAGTTACTCAAAGGTGACCTATAGGATAATGTGTAGTGCCAAGGAAATGGATAGAAGATTGTGGTATTTGTGTGCTTTATGAGTTCATGAGGTCATTGTTTGTGATAATGATTTTGCAGATTGGTTTTGAGGTGTTCAGAAAGAGGGCAATCTAGGAATCTGGGGGTAATAAGTGAAAACATGGGGAGGAATTGCAGCTTTTAAAGCGGCCCACTGGCCAACATTTTACACAAAAATAAAAAGTTTCTTCAATTGCTTGCAATGAATAGTCTAGCCACTGAACATAAAAAAAACAAACACCAAAACATTAAGAAGAGGTTAAATTAAAGAAATCCAGGTATTTGTAGGCTAACTTTTAAGTATGCCGTAACTTAATCAACAAGTGTGACCATTAACATGGAATATCATAGGACTTGAATCATTGGTATTATCTATATTAAAAACCACAAAGGTAGCACGACCGGTCAAACAGGGTGGATGCCGTGGGAATCAACTCCAGCGAGTGCTTTCCTGTGTGGTAAAACCATTACGTCGTCCTGCTGAAGAAAAAACTGACTTCGGAGTCATTCGTTTTTAAATTTGTTCTATCCCACAGGGCGTGATTTGGGCTCTTGATTCCAGTGAGGTTAATGTATTATAAAAGCTTTACAAACCATGCAAAATATCAATTGAAAATCTTTAGGGCGCACTATTTTTAAGTCGCCCGCTCCTAGGAAATACCATATGCAGCAGATTCGTGATGTGTCTTCTGTCCACAGTCGTGTGTGTGTCAAAACATTGGAATACACTTTTGGTAAAATGTTGTTCTAGCTTTTTTAGTGCAGTGTTGGATCCAGTTCATACTTGGTATGCATATACATTGAAACAAAGGGTCTTAGGTGGTGTCACAGATGAGGTCAAAGGTCATTCAGGAGTCACTTAGGGTTATATCTTATGCATGTGGTATACACTTTTGGTTAAATGTCTAGCATTTTAGTGCAGTGATGGATCAAGTTCATACTTGGCATGCTTATACATGGGGGCAAGGGGTCTTATGTGGATCATAGATAAGGAGGTCAAAGGTCATTCAGGGGTCACTTAGGGTCATTATATCTTGTGTATGTTGGTATACACTTTTGGTTAAAATGTAGCATTTTAGTGCAGTGATGGATCAAGTTCATACTTGGTATGCTTTTACATTGAGACAAGGGGCCTTATGTGGGGTCACAGATGAGGTCATAGGTCATTCAGGTGTCCCTTAGGGTCATTTTATCTTGTGCATGTGGTATACACTTTGGTTAAATTTGTCTAGCATTTTAGTGCAGTGATGGCCAAGTTCATACTTGGTATGATTATACATGGAGGCAAGGGTTCTTATGTGGGGTCTAGATACGGAGGTCAAAGGTCATTCAGGGTCCCAATTAGGGTATATCTTGTGAAGGTGGTATACATCTTTTGGTTTAAGAGACATGAGGAGATTCCAGAAAGAAGAAGAAAGAAGCGCCCCCCAAATTTTTCTTGCACCCAGCGTTTTTTTACATATTTGATGCTTACCAATGTATTAGATCAACCTGAAGGAATAAGACGAATACGCCGTCTTTATATATAATAAGATGATGATTTATGACTTTCTGTGTGCACAACAGCGATGCAGGCAAGGTCAAAACAAAGGGTTTGCGGTTTATTTTGCACCGGTTTGTCCAATATACCTTCGAAACATTCTCAGTAGGTGGTCTTACAACAGATCCAGTTAAAATTTGAGAGAAATTTGCTCCTAAAATCTCCTCCTGTCACTTTACAATCTAACATTGTGTAGTGATGGAGTCAAGTTCATATTTTGGTATGCCTATACATTGAGGCAAGGGTCTTATGTGGGGTCACAGTCACAGATGAGCCCCTCAAAGGTTCATTCCAGGAGCATGGGTAGTAAGGTCATTATATCTTGTGATGTGGTATACACTTTGGTTAAAATGGGTAGGCTTTAGTGCACTGATGGATGAGTCCTATGGGTATGATTATACAGTGGACAAGGGACTTATGTAGAGTCATAGGTCATATAGAGAGATCAAAGGTCATCCAGGGGTCAATTAGGGTCTTGACCCACATAAGAGATATGACCTATTGGGACCGCTGTCCCTATTTTTTAAAAAAAATATCGGTCAGGTTCTTTAACAGTTGCTAAATATAAATCCCGCCAAAAAATCCGAACGATTGGTAAAGGCCATCTAACATGTTCAAACTTGCTTTCAAATGAATGCGCAATGCCAGCTGGATAAAATCTCTCAACTTTCCACATCATGCTTCTTATCAATGCATTATGGACACAGCAGTGGCATAGCCCAGCTTTTTTTTCAGGGGGGAAAAGGGGGGGGGGGCAAGATTCCCTGGGGGGGAAGCTGCCCCCTGCAATCTCAATTTGCTCTCATAACCTTCATTGTCATTCAGCTTTGGCACTTGGAAGTATGATTCAATCCACGTTCTATAAAAACAACACTCACTCCTGGTGGGATATTTCTTCTGGGAAAACAATTCTTCACCTCACGTTACAGAAAAGGAACCCCATGTCGCAGCGTCTGCTCATTCAGACTATTGTAAACTGAGTTTGAATTTGTTTTAAGGTTTTGGTTGAAGTTTATGACATACAAGGGAGTAGTATAATGACCCATGATCGATAAGGCTAACACCTGTTCATCTGTAAATAATTAAATTAAGTGCATGTTTTAAGAGCATCAACCTCATTCCTCTAACATTTCCAACAACTTAAATCTGCATATAAAACGTGAGAATCAGTGATTTACTCTTTTGGTGTTCTTCTCTATCATGCCCTCCTACTCTCCCACCCCCCACCCCTAAAAGGCCCCACCCTAAACTCCACCTTCCCCCACCACAACTTCCATTTCAACTCAATATCTACTACCACGCCACCAAAACTAACACACAACAACGTTCAATTCTAGCTTCCACACTGAATCCCCCCTAACTTCCCCCACCAACTCTCTGCCAATACTCTCCCACCCACTCTTCTATGTGACTCCCTTTTCTCAAAACCACCCCCCTAACTACCCCACCCGTAACTCTATTCTTCCCACCCCAACGACGCCTTCAATTCCTCACTCCAACCCCACACCAAATCCCCACCCAATTCCCCGAATGCAACCTTCTACTCCCCGAACGAACACTTCTAACTTCCCAAACCAAAACGCCCCCACCCCTCTCAAATTGTCATCCAACTCCCCACCTCACCCTCACCTCTCCCTACCTCTGAAAACCACGTCTGCCAATCCACCCATCCTTACTACCCCACACTTTAATTGCTGCACCAAAGAATTATGTGGTTTGTAATTAAGGTGGTCCTAAAACATTATTTAGGTCATTTAGAATTTAGCTACTTAGGTTTCATTAGGCATGCCGATTAAATTCATGGACAAAAAAAATGAACAACCACAAGTCACCATGGTGTACCACACTCACAAGTTTATCAGGAATTTGATTTGGTTGGTACAGTGGATTCAAAAATTTTTGTTCATATGCTTAATGGACTCATTAAAGGTGCAGTGTCCGATCGTTCTTTGGGACCCTGTGATTTACCCGAAGTCGGGAGTAGTATCGATTTTGATAAGCAGATGAAGGCCGGGTTGTTTTTCTCATTGTCGTCCTGAAATTTTAATCCTCAAAATCATTTTATTCCAAGAATATTTATAAAAATGTCCGTTTTTTGAATGGTTAACATCAATATTAGCACAGTATTGAATAGGGTTTTGCAATATGCATTTTGCTTCTACCATCAAAACTGCAGTTTGTTTCCAACCGTACTTGGAACGAGTATATGTGCAATTACCGGCTCTCATTTTTATCAAGTAGAGAGTATGATACAATTAATTCAGAACAAGTACCCTTTAATACTTTATTAAACATGCAGATATCTTGCTGTAACATACGAACCAAAAAGCTTAGGTAATAATGAACTACTACCCCTATAAAGTTTAAAGTTGCCCTTGTTGGTAAAGTTATGATACACAGTCATAGTAGAAATAAGACACGCATACAATTAGTCATGTACATGGGATACACAAGCAGCACAACTATTATGAGCGGCCCCAAAATAAACAAAACTAACACTTTAAATTTGGTAGTACATGATAGCCATTGATACTTCCTTTCATGTGATGCCACCATTTGAAGAGACCAATGGCATTGCCAATTTGTTGGTAAAAATGTGGAGTTAAATTTCTTCTAATGTTCCCCAAAATAGGCAAAAAATGCACCTTTTATCTCCAATCCAAAAAAAAACAAAAAAAAAAAAAAAAAAAAAAAAAGCATTTCAAACTAACTTCTCAAATGGTTAGATATATTTTTTAAAATATCAAAACCTATTTAACAGAAAGTTACCATATGTTAATAGGTTCAAAATATGATCCCTGACTGAAAAACATGGTTTTCTGGTTAAAGGTCAATGGACTTGACAAAAGTAATTTTTAAGCTGTTGTCTATGTGTTACTGTGAAATGTTCGTGGATATTATGCGCCCTAGGTGGGGCACCAAATGTTGGGGAAAAATACCATTTAACGCCATAAAGAGCATAGTATCATTAATAGTAAAGTTATCATCTTCAAAATCCCAATTTTGTTCAAAAAAGACAACCAAGCAAAAAAAGCCAAACTCCTCTCAAAATTGGTATCAAAGTGATTTAGAGAATTTTATTCTATCAATATGGCACATAGTCACAAGAATGGTGCATTAGTACGTGTGGTAGGGCCTACTAATAGACCTGCTTAAAAGGTTGAATTTTAAGATTCCTTTGACACAGAATCTAACCTTGAAAAGTTGTCTTGTATTCCAATGAAAATTTCCAGGATATATGCATGCTATTTGCAAACCAAATTTGGGAAATACCATTTGAACTCCTCCAAAGGGCATAGTATCACAGTGAGTAAAAAATGTAATCTTCAAATTAAAATTTGCCACAAAAGAGACAAAAAATGACAAAAATGCCATTTTTACCCATAATTTGAAAACATTATGCATAATTCCCTCAAAATTGATTTCAGATGATAGAAAAATGCATTCTTTAATATGACACCTAATTCGACAAGAATGATGCATATATGTACATGGTAGGCCGCCTAATCTGAACCCTGACCTGAAAAAGGTGATTTTCATAGATTTAAAGGTCATTGACGTTTGACACAGAATAACTTCAAAATTTTGTCCGTGTATTCCTATGAAATTTCCATGATATATGCACACTATTTGGGAACATATTTTAGGGAAATACCAGGTAACTTCCGAAAGAGAAAATTATCAGGATGAGTATAAACATAATCTTCAAAATCCAAATTTTTGCCAAAAAATGACAAAAAATGCCCCTTTTCGCCCAAAATTCGAAAACTATTTTGCATAATCCCATTGAAATTGATTTCACATGACATAGATTTAAAGGTCATTGACCTTTGACACAGAATAACTTTAAAATGTGCTTGTGTATTCCTATGAAATGTTTATGCTTTATGGACAGTATATGGGGGCAGTTATTGGGAAAATACCTTCCCAAAGAACAAATTATCAGGATGAGTATAAACATAATCTTCAAAATTCAAATTTTGCCCAAAAAAAAAAAAACAAAAAAAAAAGAAAAATGAGCAAAAAAAATGACAAAAAATGCCCTTTTTTGCCCAAAATTTAAAAATCATTCTGTATAAGCCACTCGAAATTGAATTCACATGATAGGAAAATGTGTTCTCTCTAATATGACACCTAATTCGACAAGAATGCTGCATATATGTACATGGTAGGCCGCTACTCTGACCCTGACCTGAACTCGGGGAAGTGATTTCTTCTTGGATTTAGGTCATTGACCTTTGCCACAGAATAACTTTAAAATGTGCTTGTGTAATTCCTAGAAATTTCTATGATATATGGACGGTATATGGGACAGTTTTTGGAAAAATACCAGTTTACTCCCCAAAGAGCAAACTATCATGAGGGTTACAAACGTAATCTTTTCAAAATTAAAATTTTGCCCACAAATAGTCAAACAAATGAACCAAACTTGCCCTATTTTTTGCCCAAAATGTGAAATCCATTTTGCATTATCTCCTCAAAATGGGTTTCACATATAGAAAAATGTTATTTTATTCCTCTTTCACCTAATACCAAAGTTGACAAAACTTAATGATTTTAGTCCATAGCTCAAGGGATGATATAGTGGTTATTCCCATAAAATTTGACCCTCAGATGACCTCTAAATTACCCTGTTTTGACTCCACACAGGGTTTTACCTCCACACAGGTTACAATTTCACAACCATCCTTTTCAGATGCAGCATGACCAGCTTTCCCGTGCTCTTCTTTCGTGGGTACAGACCACGGGGCTCCACTTCGTGCCCCCCCCTGCCCCTAAAATTTCTAATCGATGTCTCTTATATCAGAAAAAAGCGTAGAAAACGATTAGCTATGTTAAAAAATAATTCATCAAAAATTGTCCACGTGCCCTTTTTAAGGTAATTTATGATAATTAGGATCCGCCTTGAACAGAAAATATAGTGTTCACAGTAATCTCAACAACAAGAACACAAAATTGTTCTTCTAGAGCCCAGATAAGACCGCTTGCCCTGCATATTTGTAATTGTTGTTTTGTTTCGGATCCCAGATGGCACCAACATGGCCGCCTCAAAGATCTTACAAAGTATAAAAGTGCTAAAATGCCTGTTTTATTTAGTCGTATAGTCCTAAATTGAGAATAAATGAAGGAATATAGTCTTCGACGACCATTAGAAACTTATATCTTCATGTTTTTGCTTAGTGAGTATATTTGACATTCAATGGCGGGCCAATTTGTCCGCCTGCAAAATGTGTTAAAACTTAGAATTACCTTTAAAATGTTCCCCAAATTGAGGATGGAAATGTGAATTAAAGTAGAGATATTGCTTTTACATATAAACAAAAACACACAGCTCGCAATTCTGTTTGTTAAATTAAGATGGCGGTCAATATGGTCACTTCAAAGAATTACCCTATTTTTTGCATATATCTAGTATATCTAGACTAGCACCCAGAAAGAAATACTTAAGTGCAAATTAAAATATGTCTAAATACATTAGTAAATCATAACTGCTATTTTTGTTCCGTAGAATTTCTTAAATTCAAAGATGGTCGGCTAATAAGCCGCTTTCAAGATTTTTGAACTCGGTGGAATTAGCCGCCATCTTCATTTTCCAAATGAGTAACCAAACAAAATACAGCTTTGGGTTTTATTGGTCAAACGCACATTTCTCATACTTTAATTCACATTTTCATCCTAATTTGGGGACTAAGGTGTTTTTTTTAATTTCCTAAGTTTTTAACCACATTTTGAAGGCGGACAAATTGGCCGCCATATTGAATGTTGCCATATACTCACTAAGCAAAACAGGCAGATAGGAGTTTCTAATGGTCCCTAAGACATATCATTCCCTTAATTTTTATTTCTCATTTTTAATACCTCTACGACTAAATAAAACAGGGCATTTAGCACTTTTATACGTTGTAGATCTTTGAGGCGCCATTTGGGCTACCATCTTGGATCCGAAGTCAACACAAGACAAATCTGCATGACAAAGCGGTCTTAGAATTGCTCTAAAAACACTTTTTGTTTCTTGTTGTTGGAGACCTGTGAACTATTTTTCTGTAATGGCGATCCTAAGTTGCATAAATTTACCTAAAATGGCAACGTGGACAATTTTTTTAATTTTTTAAACACCAGCTAATTCGTTTTTCTACGTATTTTTTCTGATATAAGACTCGATTAGAAATTTTATTTCATTCAGGGTGGTGCCGAGACCCCCTTCGAAAACCCACTAAACTAATATGTTGTGATGAGTATTACCTCCGGTAGGGGTATCCGTCTCCGACACGTTTTTTGTTGGCCAATTTTTTCCACTCTACTATGTATTTTGTTGATTATGTGTTTGTGAAAAAGGGTAACATTTGCTTGTAATATCCGCAATGCTTTGAGGATTTAAATCAAACTTAGGTCACAGGTGCAACATGGCATCCCCCATTGTTGATGGAGGTCAAAGGTCACAAATACCGAGGTCAAAGGTCATGTGAGGTCATTTGAAAAGATAGGACTGAAAATGTAAAATGGACCGCATGGTGGAAAAGTTCCGTGGGAACCAAACTTGGGGTTTAATTGGATTTTACTCTTGCAAACCCGCATTTGTTTGATGTAATATGTCACATATCAAGGTCAAGGTTGTTAGAAGACCTATCATTTCACAAACCACGATGGCAAGCGACCCAGCGGTCCGAGGGACCGATGTATTTTTTATTTGCATATTCATAAATGCTTGTCCATAAAATAATCACTGTGTGAAATAAACTAAGTCAATTGAATTCATGCATATATAAAATCACAACTTTGTTTATCAAATTCCGATCCAGAATTTTTGTTATACCCAGTATCCTATGACACTGTTATACTGTGAATACATGTTTACTTGGCATATGGAACACAAAAACATATGATTCATCTCTAACTGTTGGAATTAAGCATTTTTATGTTCACATCTTTGTATTTCTAAATAACTATTTTTTTATTTCTACACACAAATATTGTATTTTGAAATCTTCCTTGAAGTCGGCCCTTTAATCGCTACATACAATACAATACAATACCAACGGCATTTGATATAGCGGCTTCTCAAAACAAGGTCAAAGCGCTTTAACAAAATTAAGAGTAATTACTATTTAGCCTAAACTGGTTCATCTTTACAATATCTGTTGTATTACTAGAGATAAGTAGTTAACATCAAACTATAAAATAAAAAAAGAAAACCGCTGAATAATTAAATACAATGTGAGGGGCAATACCAAAAAACACATTTAAGCACACAATCAACTCTTAGGCAATAGATGAAATTTTTAGAGCTTTTCTCTTACAAGTACATGGACTTGGAGTGGCGAACAGAGAATAGGCAAAGAGTTTTCCATAGGCTAGGGCCGCATTGCCGAAAGTCCCCTGTCCCCCCCTGACCTTTTTGTGCGGTAAACAGTGAGGAGCGTCTTGTCATCTGCAGATCGCACTCCTGGCCTGCCAGGAATATACAAAGAGAGGTATTCGGACAAGTAAGATGGCAATTGTCCGGAAATGCCGTGTGAAGTAAGAACATAAGCTTAAAGACAACGCGCTCACTAATTGGTAGCCAATGGCGCTCTCTTTAAGGAGTGGTGTTGGCCCGCTGGTGTCCTCTATCAGAATCTGAACACCAGCCTGGCTGCTCTATTCCGCAAAATCTGAAGTTTACTTACTCCGATCTCTGCCGACATTCCCATACAAAAGTGAATTTGGCATAGTCAATGCGAGATAAAATGAGTGAACGGACCGGATGATGACAACTCTCAAATGTGATAAGCGGCGGATCCGGTAAATAATTGTGCGAAGGTGAAAGTTACAGACTAATGCTGACCTTTACATTTTCAGTCATAGACATTGTCTTATCAAGCACGACACCAAGGTTTCTAATTTGCCGAGGACTGGGGAACATCCACTGTCCGACCCTGATGGTAAATACTTTTTGAGGCGATTGGTGTAATAGGATGAACAAGGCGAGTAAAATTCTGTCTTTTCATCATTCTATTTTGAGTTTGTTACAGCGCATCCACTCACTGAATTCATCAATACAAAGAGAGATTCTTTTGACCAAGCATGTTTGGCATCCCCATCAATCTTAGGATCAAATGTCAAATAGAGCTGTACAATCATCAGCATACCCGGTGGTAGGCAATATTGTGCTTCCGGCTGATTGATGCGATACAGTATTTGTAAACATTATGAAAAGATAGGCAGTCAGGCCCGCCCACAACCCTGAGGAAGACCGAAGGGCGATTGATGCTTGTTTGAAATTGCATGCCCAATGCGACACGAAAAGAGGGTTCTGCAGGTAAGACCGAATCCACTGTAAGGCATACCTTGGAATTTTGAAATATCACGTAATATCCAAAAGAAATTGCATGATCACCAGTATCAAAGCCGCATAAAATCTAGCAGCACAATAGCAACTTCCTTACTGTTGTGAATTGCATTGATGATATCGGTCTTTGCCACGCAGAATGTGCCGTTTCAGTGCTGTGTCGTTCTTTGTAAGCTAACTGAAACTATCTCATTTAAGTCATTTGAGACAAGATGATCCTTTTAGTCTGGGCAACTCACATTTTCTCCATGAAATTAGAACCGCAAGCAAATATTTGAACACAGGGCGATATTTTTTGAGCACCTCTTTGTCTAGGAAGGCTTTTTGAGAATGGATGTCAGGGCAGCTTCCCGGAGCTTAGAGCTTGGAAAACACCTTGCGATAGACTTGTTTAATGTATCAGTGTTAATGGCTCAGCCATAGTTGCAACATTGCTCCTTAAGTACACAAAGGAATGTGTCTAAGGACCATGGTTTTGATGGAGTTGACATAATCACCTTGGTTACCTCTTGACTGGATTAAACTCATACATTGGAACGGTCTCATCAAATATTGTCCCACTTGGATCATCCATAGCGAGGTAGACCTGGATAATTATCCAGGTCCCGTCTGATTTTGTATCCTGTCGCTTGAAAAAACCTGCAAAATGAGCTACTTTTTCATTAGCTGAATTACAGTTAGGAAGTTGTTTGGTTGGTTTGGTTTTTGACCTTACATGAAAGTCAATGTATATTACTGTCCCCATATTCACAAATCACGCTACATGTAAAATTACACCTGAAGAGGCTCCTTTAAGGCACTATCAGTGATTTGATAATTTCATAAAATCATATATCTTCATGTTGTTTACTTGAAGGGAAAGCAAACGAAAAGATAAATTCCTTCCACAACTTATGGACCTGGCTGGTCTGGTTTGCTGTTATAGGTTTACTTGAAACATATTCATAGCAAAATACTTCATCAGAAAACTTGATCCTTATTTGCCCACAATGTCAGTATTTACTATGTTGGAAGCAAATCAAAATTAGTTTGAAAAATTTGTGTCCATTAAAAGGAGACTTAAGGGAGGCCCCGGTGTATGTTACAACAAATTAGCCTGGAATGTTTTTTGTAAAACACTATCCGTGATGTATCGGAAAGGTGCAAAATATTTAGAAATTTGCATGGAATATAGCTTAAAAGTGAAAGAAGGCCTGTTAAATTCTCATATAATGTTACCTTTTCCAACTGAAGAATTGACCGAAAACAAAACGGCAGTTTACAGATTGCCGAATCTCCATTCCATTACGTGTAGTAGTAGTGTCCAAACGGACAACGAAATGACTAAAACATCCGATTTTGTCCTTGATATTTTGCTTCTGGGGTCGTATCATTTGCAGGGTATTTTAGATACCTATACTTGTTGCAGACATTCAAAAATCTGATTTTTTGATGATTTTTTTTCGATTTTCTGAATTTAGCAAATCACTGATACAAATTATTATAACCCTTCAAATTTTATCATATTTAAAGGAATCACCAGGGCATGGAACAAAATATTTAGAGGCATAATTAAATGGACCTTTACTAAAATCACATTCAAAATTGAAACAATTTGGGGTGAAACAGCAAGAGTTAGGTAATTCCTTGCCACAAAAATGAAGGTTTGTGGGGAAAAACATCCTGACCAAGAATTCCTGTGTTTCTATCGTGTTCTTTGACCTTAAACCATTGAGACTTTGGGAAAAGATATTTGATAAGACAAGGTTAAAGGTGGGGTTTAAGCCGGGATTGGCACATATTCATAGCACTGTCCTTTGTAGGCCGATTACTGCAGCTTTCAAGTTTGATTAAAATGCTGGCAGTAATGCTCAAGCATCCTTGCTGTGAAAGAAAATAATATTAGGATTGGGGTGGGGGGCAAAATGTGAACGACAAGATTGTTTTCAAATTGTGGAAGTTATTTCAGTAAGGGTGGATAGTGTGAATATTTTTCATGCCATTACATCCCTCTAGCAACATTGCACCTTAAAGTGTGCTTTGTGGAATAGAGCCCCGGATACAAAACTATTTTTTTTTGGGAAATTTCTTGATGTGATTGGGAGAATTTTGTAATGGCATGCAGTCAAATCTCTTAATAAGACCCAACAGGGATTGCATGTAACCTTTCAGGCAATTTCAATCTTTTTGAAAAGGTGCCAAAAGCAGTGCTTTGTGGTTTTGTAAATCCTCGTCCCTACATGTTTTTAGATTGTGAAAGAGACTAGTTAAGAATAGAATGAATAAACTTGAATCAAGTAAAATTGTTGTCACTGTCACTTTGAGCGATTGTAATCTTAACACTCCAACTCGACCTACGTTATATATTTGGCTGAGTGTGAGGTGTATCCCGGCCACCCCCGTTAACGGAACAAAACCGGATTTAAAACTTTGTTAAAACTTAACTATATATGAAAAATTTGTTTAAAGTTTTGGGCCCATTTGTTGGGTTCATATATTCCCAGTTTAACCAAACTTAAAGCAATAAAAGCACATTTTTGAGAGTGCCCCCATTTTCAAAATTTTGTATTTTTTTCAAAGTTATGTTTGGTAATTGGTGTAGGAAATTACACCTGCGAATGAGAATTCTAAAAATGTGTAAACATATTCATAAATAACAATTTTGTAATTAGAATGGGATCCCATATGGTACCTAACGGCAAGCTGGGAAGACCAAGTTTGTTGTTGATTATTACCAACTAATGGATGAGCATGACGCGACCTGGGCGCTATTTCCCACTGTTTCATATTGGAAGAGGCCATTTCCATTCCAGCAGCCTTTGAATTATTATTATTACAAAATTCTTCATGTGCCACCGACACTTTCGATCTTACCCATTCCAAGTCTAGTTTACTAGCCGTTACCATGCAACCGTGTAAAAAATCGAAAATGTTTTAAAAATTGGGAGCGCTTCAAAAAAAGTGATTATTGGTTCCACCAAGAAAAAAACCTATTTTGAAGCAATTTTGACCCCTATATGACTTTTACAGTTGCAACAAAGAAATTTTCAATCATTCATATTTCCTGTGATATTGGTGATTTCAGAAGACACTGAAATACATCCTGTACCTTTTGTTTTGCTATAGAAATAAGCAATTTTTACATTTATTTACGGGCGTTAACCGTTTGTTTACGCCACAGCTCACAAGCGGAAAAGCTATCCTATTTTGTCTTCATGCTAAAGCAGGGCGACACATAAAAATTGCAGGAGTCCCCCTCACCAACTGCCTCTAAGTCTATTGACTAAACACTGTTATACACACTAATAAAATGACAAAGGGGCAAACCAAACATTTGGAAGATGTCTTCAAAGTCTTTTTTTATTTTTGCTATAAAAGCAAAGAGGACAATTGTAGAAATAGAAAGCAATGTACAACACAGCATTCACATCAATTCAAAATAAGCAGACCCTTTGCTGTGTAACTTTACAGACTTCCACATTTACTATTAATTGGTGTTTGGAACACCAACTTTACGGACATTTTTTGCTGGAAGTTCAGATGCAATTTTTCTTATAAGTTACAGTTAAATTTTAAAATCCCAGTTCCACCCTGAAGCGATTACATGGCTCCCTAGTTACTGAACACTGCATCTCATGGAATGCAGATCATAACCTATGTGTTACTCTGCTCATTGTTTTGAACACAGGAAGACTGATGGTGGGTTCATTGGCCAATGTTTGCCTTTTGAACATGCATTTTATGCACTTGTATGTTCGTGCATCTGGCGCGCAAAGGTCAACATCTGTTGTCCGTTCAAAAAGCTAAGGCGATATACGAGATATCTTCTGCGGATTGCCCAAAATCTTACATTGGAGAAACTGGTAGACTTTTTGGTACCCATCTGTTGAAACATCAGAAAGACATCACAACCCTACACATGCTCAACTTATAAATCCTGTTGCCGAGACTCGCAAATTGGCCATCAGAGATCGTGACACACAAACAAACCACTCCATTGACTGGGATGTATCGAAAGTTACTGATAAGATCATCCGATGGCTATTTGGAGCTGCAAAAAAGGAAAAACTCTAAACAAAGATGAGAGGGCTTAGAAACTTCATTGGCAGATGTTGACCTTCATAAATATGAAGTATGAACCCACCATGATTCTGATAACTTGGTGACATCAAGTTGGACCTAACACTTCAATAGTGACATACAATAAGCACAAGGTTATGCTAATTGTTCTTTGATTGGTGACACAAGTGATACAAGAGGTCTTAATCAAAATTTATACAATCAGAATCTTCACTAATGTATCCACCTGTGTTCTAGTATTTCTAATATTTATACTCCTTGAGGATGATTCTGGTTGTATATTCAACTGCCAAATACTTAAAATAAATGCATTAGAGTGGCTTACTGTATTTTGCGAAACGAAACAGAACTCCCATTGGATTACACGCTTTATTCCGTTATACACGTTATGCGTGTAATCCAATGGGAGTTCTGTTTCGTTTCGCAAAATACAGTAAGCCCATTAGAGTTTGTATTAAAGATTTGTAATAATAAATGCACCATGTAATCCAGAAATAATTCAGTACATAATAAACCATACCAGTAGAATTTGATTCTTAATATTCGTTATTTAATTGAAATTTATACAAATTTTGAGTCCGAACAAAGCCTATATGCGTAAAAATACCCAAATCATATTCTGATACGCAAACAT
>JAMKCH010017472.1:0-23524 GCA_023653785.1 Ophioderma brevispina
GTTGTAGTAGTAGTAGTCGTAGTAGTAGTCGTCGTCTAACCAGTTTTGTTCCCGTGTCTGAATCCCTAAGGGACTGAAATTGGCAAGTTATCGAGTTCGTGCAGCTCTCTGAACACATAAGTGAGGTCGTATGTCATGAACTGGGTAAACTAACATGGGGGGATATGTACACATCAACTTTTTTTAGTTTAATTCCATAATTCTAATATTGGATCTGTTTCAAAGAATGTGACTGTCTATATTGCTAGAAGCCTGGTCTTTAAGATAAAACCATTTTCAGCCCTTATTGGATTAGTAGTATGAGAGTTAATGTCCGGAATGATAGATCTAACTCATGATACAACTAAGGTTCCATTAAGTAATTAATGAATAGTAAATTAGATGTTAATTAGGTACCAAATTTTGATAACTTTTGGGGAATGTTCGGCGGTTCAGTTATATTCCCAAAAACGAGAATCTTAGAAAACTGGGATTAACTTGATTTTAAGTATCTTTAAAATTCTCTCTTCTGAATCACACATTGTATTCCTTATATAAAGGTTAATTATGTAATGATTACCCTAATGAAGCAGTAATAATTTAATTTCTGATCAATCTCTCAGCTTCAACAAAAATGTGGCATTTGGGGTGGGACCTGTATGGAGTCACATGGAGTTTAGAGACATATTTACTGATTTATGTCAAGACAAACAGAAAGGTTGTATAATGTAGTATACAAACTATTAAAGCATGATTTAAATTTGATTATAGGAATTAGAGATGATTATGAAACCCATACAATTGTAACTTAGGGTTCAAGACCTTGAAGACATCATTTTTTTTTTGTGCTCAATAGCCCAGCCTATCCGGTATTTTGGTGTCAGTATGAACGTTTGTGATGTCAAAACAGTGTTTAGGAGCTATGGGAATACAAAATTTCCACTTAGAAGGAGAAGGACAAAAGGGCCCTGTACCTGTTAAGTTACAATATGTTGTCCTCTTTGCTTAACAAATTAGTAAATACAGGCGAGACTTTAAATATTTGCTAGTGACCCTTTATAATACATGGATTACCCCTGTGTATAATATAATGGATCACCCTGTAGAATAAGATTTGATCATAACTTTGGACAGAAACCCATATCCTATGTATTTTTCTCTGAAGAAAGAAATATAGGATTAGTACTTGCATTAAAAGGATGTGTTAATCTTCAAAATGATCTTTGTGTCAAAAAAAGAAGGAATTTGACCACCATTAGTTCAAAACCGAACAACAACATTAGGTTATCTCCTTATTATTTTCTGGAGGCCTTTGTCATGCTTTTAAAAATCCACATCTGTTTTACATCGCACATTTTTGGAAAAAAAAATGGACCCAGGATATTAAAAATGACAAAATATGTAATTTTTTCTTTGTACTCCCTATCGGAATTTCCAACCCCCCCTGAAGATTGTCCTCTTTGGACATATTGGAATCCTTGCAGTATAAGCTTTCCAAAAAAATGTATACTTATATACAGTTTACATGTCAGGAATAAAAGTTGTGTTGAGGAGTAATACATATTGATGCCTTCTTTGTCATTTGCACTGTGTAACCAAATTTTTTTTTTGTTTTGTACCCAGTTCATGACATATGGCCACGACCAAACGGAGGGGGGTCCTATGGACCCCAACATTTTTCGCTCTGGCCACTTTACGCGTGGATTTTTTCCGCCGATTTTGTTAATTGTCTGAACTTTTAAATGCGGCTGCTTGTCATTACCCAACAAAAAAATATTAACATCGGCAAGAGCCGGCGTTAATGAGTTAATTAGTGAGGGTCCCATGCATTGTGCACTAAGGGAAGTCAGCTGAGAATATTTTTAAATATCAAAGACCCAAAGCAATTTTTTGTTGCTGATAAATGTTAACACATACATATAAGTAAACAATTATTAGTAACATTAAAAATAATTAACCCCTTATGTGCTGAAAACAAACAATTTGATCGTGGACGTTGCTAAACCGTTACTCTACAAGTCTATGGAAAATGGCGTGTATTTTGCAACACCCGTAAATATACAGGATGCCCTAAAGCTGCAAGTTTTGTGTTAAATATATGTAATTTGGATATTCTAGAGTAGATATCAACATAAATAAGTTTTCAAAAAGTTTGACGTTAGCGCAAGGCTCGTTTGAATTTTTCGTTTTTGCCCAATTTTCGCGTGTTTTGAAAACAATGTTTGCCCCTAATTTGTCTTATGGCCCTTCACATGTGGTAAAATTTCGTGCCCCTCGGGAAAGTGGTTTCCTTAGAGTGGGGTCCCATGCCCCCCTTCCCCCCGGCACTAACGGCACCTTGGTCACTTAAGTGTTAATCTCTTAGGAAACAAGAGAAATAGAAGCAAAACGTTTTTCGCAATCTTTGATTCTGGAAAATACCATATGTCTGTAAAACACAACTTTAACATTTATTACTCGTTATGTGTAGTCAATAAATTGGTCATTTGAAATTAAACTTGGAATAAAATATATTGCTCTACACGTTGCAAATAGTGTGTAGATTCATGAGGGTACTAATCAGTAATGTTCCATTATTTTCAATGTGTAATTTCTTTCAGCTGCTTTAAAAACAGATTTGGCTTATTCTTATCACGGATTCTAAATAAAGGACTGTAAAATTCCTTTACCTGTTACCAGAGGTTCGTGTAAGGAAAGGCAATGGGATGTACAACAGGCAGGCGATGCAGGGAGTCAGGTAGGCATTATGCCTTGGATTCATTGATTCAGGTGGCAGTTAGTGCATTTATCAGTTAGTCAGGGAGGCAGGGGCGGAGGGGGGCAGGGAGGGAAAGGAGGAAGGAGGGGGGAGGGAGGGAGGGAGTGAGGCAGGGAGGCAAGGGAGCAGGGATGGCAGGGAGGGCAGGGAGGAGGGAGGCAGTTAGTCATTTATTCATTTATTCATTTATTCATTATTCATTTGTTCATTTGTTCATTGTTCATTTATTCAATTATTCATTATTCGTTTATTTATTTATTTATTTATTCATTATTCATTTATTCATTTTTTCATTTATTCATTATTCATTTATTCATTTATTCATTTATTCATTTATTCATTTATCATTTATCATTTATTCATTTGTTCATTTGTTCATTTATTCAATTATTCATTTATTCGTTTATTTATTTATTTATTCATTTATTCAATTATTCATTTATTCATTTATTCTTTATTCATTTATTCATTATTCATTATTCATTTATTCATTTAGTCATTTATTCATTTATCATTTATTCATTTATTCATTTATTAACTTGTCTTTTGGCCTGAAGTTTTGATCCTAGCAAGATATTCATTTAAGGCAAAGATTTGTTTATGTTATATATTTCAGTTATATAGAATGCCAATGTTCCTCTCGGCTGCCATCTCCAACACTATAGTTTAATTCCTGAATACTATGTTTTCATCTTGTTTCTTTTCTTTCTTTCTTTTTCACCAACAAAAAAATCTGCCAAATTTACAATAATTCTCCAACGGCACTACAGCCTTTCGCTGCCATCTTTAGAGAGATGTTAGGCAATATATGCATACAATTATTTTGATAGTCGTCTTTAAAGGCTGACTCAGAGATTTCCCGATGAGGGTGCACTCAATTTTCAAACAATCGTGTTTGCATGTACATAATGCGTTGTCCATATACTAATCATTGTGTGAAATTAACTAAGCTCAAATCGAAGTCCTTCATATAGAAAATCACAATTTGTTATAAAATTCCGGATCCGGAATTTTGTTATACACGGTATCCTATGGTACTGATATACTGTGCATACATGTTTACTGCATGAAAACGGAAAATCCGAGTTATCTCTAATTTTGGAATTGAACATTTTAGTTGACTATCTTTAGTTCTAGATGACTATTTTAAATTTCTACTCAAAATAATTACATATCGAAATCTCTGAGTCAGCCTTTAAAGGCTGATTCAGAGATTTCCCAATATAACTTTTTTGTGTAGAAATTTTAGAAAGTCAACGAGAACTAAAGATAGGCACAGTAAATTGCTTAATTCCAAAGTTAAAGATGAATCGGATTTTTCGCTTTGATGCAGTAAACCTTTATGTACAGTATAACTGTGTCATAGGATACTGTGTATAACAAAAATTCCGGATCCGGAATTTTATAACAAAGTTGTGATTTTCTATATGAAGGACTTCGATTTGAGCTTAGTTTTTCACACATTGATTAGTATATGGACAAGGATTATGTATATTGAAAAAGCACGATTCGTTTGAAAAATGGGTGCGCTCTCATGGGGAATTCTCTCAGTCAGCCTTTAATTGAGCTAATTTTGGCAAATATTATGCACAATAGATGAGAAGATGGTAGCATATTTAAAAAAGGAGGAACATTGCACACTCAACAAAAATGAGTTTTAAGATCCCCGATAACAGAGTTCAAATATAAAAATCAAAATGGAGGTAGCTTATCCAAACCGTTAGTTTGTTTTATTTAAACAGATTTGTTACTCTGTGTTTCAAGTCTTAGACTAAGAAGTGCACACGCACGCACACACAAACACACAAACACACCACACACACACTAATATAACATACAGGTTGCACACCACCAAATACACTGCCATTCGTTTATGTACAAAATTGCCCTGAATCAAACGCCAATTTTTCGCTAATCAGTTCCCAGCAATAGCATTTTTCTTAGACCTCTACACCTCTGCACACCATAATCACTCCGTGATGACCACGGAAATTTCGAGCTACTGGAGCACGAAGACTACGATGAGTTGTGAGCTCTCTCAAAAAAAAAAATATAGAGTTTATAAGTTCCCAAGATTCCTGTGTGGTAAAGTGGTAAAAATCCACTATAATTCCTCAGCAGAAACCCTTCACAGAATTCTGATTCAAAAGTTTTTGTTTATATCTTAGAAAAATTATTTCCAGCACAAAAAAAATAACCCCAAAATTTGCGGTTTTAATATTGTTTTACTTTTTACTTTTTTTTAAACACAATTCAGCCAGAGAGTGACAGACCAGATCTTTTTAGTGGTGTGGAATCTACAGGTGATTTGGACTATTAATCCCATAAATCGGTATAAACAGTATCTGACATGCCTCAATTCAAATTTGTGTATCTTAAAACTTATAGGATTTTTTTTATTTTTTTTATTTTTTTTAAATACATTTCTGCTAAAAGAAAATTAACAAGAATTGTTTGTCTCCGTGTTTGTTGGGGACAGACGGTATGGTATAATGCACAATAGAAGGGAAAAACCTGGTTTGCCTACCGATAAACTAGGTTTTTTGATAAACTAGGTTATCAGAACCTAAGTTTTCGATTCTACAAACCTTTTTTTCACGTCGTATAACTCGGTTTATCAAATTTGATTTTGAACACCCTGATTTTTCTATAAAAAAAGGGCCCCATTTTTTTCGATACCGATAACTACAATCCCTCATCCCGCAAAAAGACTTGGAACACTTTAAGAGACTGTAAGTGATAAACGTTCCCCCACTCCCCCATGCAATGTTGAGAAACGACAATGCACTCGGCATCTCTCCAAGGTGTTACAACATTGAACGATGGGGAGAGGGGAAGGGAAAAGTAATACTTAAGGTACCAGCTTTCTCATAAAATCCATCACTACACTATTAACAAAAACATGTGTGCGCTGTTCCAAGGACTTTTTGCGAGGATGTAGGTTTTTCAAATTAAAAAAACCAGGTCTATCAAATTCGATAAGCAATATGTTTGAAAACCTCTTTTTTCGATCGAAGTTGGTTTTTCAACTTTCTCAACCGATAAACCACGTTTATCATAAAACCTAGCTTTTCGATTCGATAAACTTGGTTTTGCAAATCTAAAACTTGGGAAACCCGGTGTGAAAAGTAATCATAGTCTGGCAGGTAGCACAGTCCGGGCTCCAAAGACGACAACGGAATAAAGCGTGAAACTAATGTTGGGTGAAGAGTCAACTGAATCGATTGCCCTATTGTTCACCATTGTTCCCGGACTGTGAGCCCGGAGGACTATATCTCCTGCCACACCGGTTTCTCGGTCGATAAACTCAGGTTTAAAAAATAATAATTTTTAAATCTAAAACCTCGCTCTGTTTGTTTGTTTTTTCGAATAACCTGTTTTTTTTTTTCTCTTTCATTGTGCAAAATGCTTGCCATAGCTGGTATGTGATTTGTCATACATCCGTAACGTTATTTGTGCTTGAAAGAAATATTGTTTACATGAACTATAAACACCAACGTGCCACAAAATATTTCAGGCCTCTGATCTGCCACCTCAAAACAGCTAATGTGATACCTCATCTATGACAAATCAATATCCTATTATATACTTAAACGGCTTAATGATTGGAACCCGCTCACCCACATTAATATGTTAAATCACGCATTGGTGAACGTTTGGGGTGCGCATATCAGGAAAAATAAATTTTACATGTTTATTTCTAGTTATTTTAATAGTGTTCTTAAAAGTTCTTACCCTAGCCTAAATCTAAAGGTGGAATTATAGACCGGACCGAAGTCAAGCCAAAGGAGATCAAGTCATGCGTATCGATTCAAAATTCTATGATTTATTTAATTTCATTGAATTCCGTAGTGTGTTCAAATACAGTTGCTAACAAGAGGCACGAAGATATTACCTTGACTAAAAGAAATTTCATTGACATGAAAACTGGTGAACCATATCATTTACATACTGAATTTCAGTTTATTAATCATGCATAAACTTTGAACTATAATGCGTACATGTATGTGTATATACTTGGAGAATTATTGTCGGACATTTTTATGCATCCACTAAAAATAAAAGGAAACTTGAAATTTTGCGGTGATTTTAGCCAATTCTCATCGGAATGTCACATTTTATCATCATTTTGGTGGTGCAATGCACAGTTAATTGGTATAAGGAAAGACAGGGGCATGTAATACAAGCAAACATAAATTATTAAAGCCTTAGAGGGGCATTTCTTGATCCACAGCCACGTCCTTCAATTTAACCCCATCAGGAAGTTGAGATTGTCATCATTTTTATATCATCTGAAGTGTTAAATTGAGTATTCAGACATTTCCTTTGAGGAGTTGAAGTGAAACAAACAAAAGATAATAACAACTGAAGGGTTGCTTGAGTGTTTAGGTCAAAGGTCATTTACAGTTGATTGATTTAATTTGTAAAAAAAATAATATGTCCTTTTACAGAAATTGGTTGAACGTAGGCATTACATTGATGTCAAAGGCTTGTATTATTATACTTGCGAAGTTCAGGGATTACAGATCAAAATCATTAAATACCACCATGTTAGTGTTACATTAACACCAATTTATTGTTAGAGTGTATGGTATGACACTGCTTGGTGTTAATTTTACACCACATGTCTGTGTTAATTATTTTTTAACACTACCAGTGCCAAATTGACAATACTGGTGTTAATTTAACACCCTCCTGGAATCAGTACGTGACCGCACCCTCTGGTGTTAATTAACACCAAACTTGGGTGTTAACATTTGTAACGTGTGACATTTTAGTAGAAAATGTTTGATTTTGATATTGTTTGCTTATAATTGTAACTACTTACCTCTAACATTTCATAAGCAGATCACCGAAATGCATAATTAAAATTGTGCAGCAACACCGAGCGGTGTCAAATCCTAAATTTCAACACCAGAAACTAACACCGACAATCTTGACACCAACTTGGTGTTAAAATTTTAACACCCAGTTTTTGCAGTGTATTTGCCTTCTGAAAATTATTCTTGCAGACGACACAAAAATCTAACATTGCGCAGTATAAACCTCTTTGCCATTGTTGCTCTCATATTTTATGTTTTTAATGTGTAACACGGTTTTGTAACACTTTGTATTGGTAGAATCTTGCTGGTAGGAGCATATTTGATAACGAAGACCACCCGAGTGCATTTGCTGGGATGACAACAGATAATTCATGTGAGTCAAGTTCACTATCCGAATCGCTGGGGAATTTTGGTTCAGAGTATTGGCCTTCCTTGCAAAACCAAGCCGTGTGTCCAAGCTCCGAGGACCTTCGCCTTGCAGAAAATCTCCAAGGGATTCATGCCATTTCAGATGGCGAACATTCTGACCATTCTAGCAAAGAGAACAGTGTTACCTGTGATGCCTCAGATACCACGTCAGACATTGGTGACGGTGAGTTGTATTCAACGTCTGAGCCCTCAGAGATGGAAGCAGAAGAAAACGATTTGATTCTGTCATCGAGTATGTCTCCTCCAGGTACACAGAATCATGTTTAGAAATAATAATTTGTCTTTGCCACCATCTATTGCAACATCGTGTTACAAACGTTTAAACAAACGGCAAATGGGTTTTAAAGGATTAAAGGTTTTTAAATGTTCAAACATATGAATATAAATTATGGCTACGACATACTATATTACCTTAGCCTATTAATCTCACGTATGAATCATCAAAAATTATTTGTTCTATTACAGACGTCGACCGAATTATGGGAATAGGTGAGGACGAGGGTTCAGAACTGAAGGAACTACCACAGCAAACTTCACCAAAGGTTCTGGCACGGTATCGCCTTCGGTCAGGACAGGATTTACTAGTGTGTTTTGGAGATCTAACCAAAGAAAATGTCGACGCCATTGTGAACGGAACAAATACCCAAATGCAGCATAAAGGTGGTTTAGCGGGTGCCATTGTAAAGGCAGGTATGTGTGTGAAGTGAGTGGCTTCATAACTCAACCACCGGTTGCTTGCCGGTTCCGCCCGGTTCTTCCAGGTTTGATCAGGTTTCCATCGTTCCAAACAATTTAATCACGGTTACACCACCATGGACCACAAGGCAACCGACGGGTGAGTCTTGAAGCCGCCGCCCCTAACAATGGCTCTGCACATCTAGATGGTGATAACACCTGAAATTTGTTCAACTGCATGAACAGTAAGGGGTGGCTTCATAACCCAACCACCGGTTGCTTGCCGGTTCCGTCCGGTTCTTCCAGGTTCGAACAGGTTTCCATTGTTCCAAACAATTAAATACGGTTACACCGCCATGAACAGCAAGTCAACCGACGGGTGAGTTTTGAACATGCTGAGTATCTTCCACCAGCAGAAGACTCACACTCCCTGTGATTGTGGAACAGCACCACAGACAATGAATGGGACATCTCTTGGTCTGCCCAATGTTGGAGCAACAATGCACAGACAAGGACCTTGCAGAATGACTGGATCATATTTGAAAAAGACTCCATTTGCTAAAAAGCACCTTAGGAATAACATTGTCAAATAGGAAAGTGCACTCATGACATCGTGCACTTGTGTAATCCTTTTTTTCACCGTACCTAGAAAAATACCCGGTTAAGCAAGTAAACACACCACAATATCTACTTGCATGTTGTAAATAAGTTTTATAGGTTCTTTCTCAAAAGTTACCAGATGCAAAACATTTTGATCACACAAAATCAGCCTACTATAACATACTCCCTCAAAAAATTTGAATGCAATGGAATGTTCCAAACCTGGTTTTATACATTTAGCCAGCATGTTGTTAATCAACTCATATATATTTGCAATGTAAATCGTACACTTTCTAATACAATATTATACAGTAATTACTAATTGTAATACTAAATTTTGATCAAAATAGAGCAGCTATGGACGAGGCATCCAAGATATTTACTTTTCCTTTGATATGGCTTATGTCCAGATTGTATTCTTGAAATTTTAACTACTTAGTTCTCCAGTTAGGCAAGGATGGCTATTTATTAATCATTTCCCTGGAGATAGCCAGCGCACACAAGTGTTGAAAAAACATGTGCGCTTGGCCGGACTCGAACCGGCAACCTCCGTATTACTAGCACGGCGCTCTTGCCAACTGAGCTAACAAGCCTGGGTTAATAGAGAAACGATATAAATATCATAGGTGTTAGGTCCGAAAGGTGTCTATCGCTTTCCTAGAAGATGGCATCAGAATGGTATATTTACATATACAATTTATATTTCTTTTGACATTTTAACTACTTAGTTCTTCAGGCAAACATGGATGAATATTTATTTAATCTTTCCCTGCAAAAACACGTTATATATTTGTTGAATATACAATATTTTTTGATATAATTTTTCATACAGGTGGTCAAATTATTCAAGACGAAAGCAACTCAATTATGCAGAGAAGAACGGACGAGCTGAATTCGTCCGAGATGATATGCACTGGGTCAGGCAAGCTACCTTCCAGATACGTCCTACACGTTGCAGGTCCGATATGTCAAGATGGTAATCGTCAAGATGATATCTTATTTGACTCCATCACCAATGTTCTTAGTAAAGCTAACGAGATGGGACTACGATCTATAGCAATACCTGCTATCTGTTCAGGAACATGCAACCTTGGGATGAAACTGCTTGTCCAGACAATTATTCAAGCCACGTGCATGTATTTCAGCACGCAATTGAAGAAAACAAGTGTGTCCACAATTCGATTTACCGACATAGACTATGAAACGTGTAAGCATTTCATGGATGTATTAAATGGTTAGTATTTGTAACTGGTAATATAAGATCGGGGTAACTAAATTATGGTGGGCTGGATTTCGATTTAATTAAAAAATCTGCTTCGTACACGACTCGTACCCGGGTTGTAGTTGTATTTGGTCTAAAAGGTTTGAGTATAATTCTCCAGTTCTAGCAATATAAGTTAATAGAAGCCCATGATGGGCATATATCTGTGTAGTGAAACTACGACGAATTGAAATCTCGGTTCCGACTTCAGTCTCATACGAACCCTACATATAACAAAGGTTTTATGAACACATTTCTCAAGTTTACATTTCTTGTGAGCCTAAGGTTCAGTTGATATTTCAAAACAAAGGTTAAGTCAATAAAAATAGTTTGTCCCACCTTGTATAAGAGAGGCAGATTTGTAGTACTGTGGCATCAGTTCATTAGCATTAGCACTGCAATAGATGGTATATGATTGGCTAAAGCCGACCGTGAAATTTCCATATTTGGATTTATTGCTAGTTAAGCGGTTAAGTCGATACTGACAACGCTATACTGGAAAATGTGTGTCACATGATTTTCTGAGACTGAGTAAAATCGCTAATACGGCTAATAAAGATTTTGGCCAAGTTATAGGAATGGTCTATTAACAACGAGACGCAGTGTTCAAGGGGAACATTGGTATAAAAAATATATTTAGGGCTAGAGAATTGTATATCAATTTCAATCTCGTCTAGAGATCTTTTCCATACAGTAGTTGATTACTGTATAATTTGTTCTGCTGTCCCATTCGTCGATTATCATTAATTTGCTCAACCCATACACCAAGCCCAGTTTCTGTTAAATCTTGATATGAATAATTTATGCAACCCCAAATACAAGTTGAATTGGGGTGACTTTTTACAATACCAATTGAGGGGAGACAAGCAGTATTAACATTTCGCCGAAGTTTATACGATGTAATTTTAGTCAATGCTGAAAAAGTACTTCGGAGTATTTGAGTTACTTTCTACGAGATTTTGTGCGTTTGAAAATTGTGATAATAGTTATTATGTCAAAAGTCTCAGTAGATTATTGAATGTTAGTTAAATATTTGACTGTTTTTAAAGCAACAGGTCTGTATAAGGAAAGCTGTGTTCACAACGACCAAGGAGATGCTACCCAAGATTATGAAGGTAAAACAAACTTTATTTATGCTTTTGTCATCCGCATAGGAAATTAACTTTTGAATACGTTGTCATTAAATTCAACCTTAAATTAAAATGAAGGTATTTTGACAAACTAATCTACTGCTTTCTAATGAAGTTTTAGCTATTATCTCCTCATTGTTCTTTTAAGAAAATACCATACGGTTTAATTCTAGTTAAAAGCAACATTTATCAAGAAAGTTGAAACTTGTTCCCGGACTTGTTCTTTTTTTTCTGTCTTGATTTGTTTTGTTTTGAATCTGTCTATTTTCGACTTTATTTGAGTAGTCTGCTAAATGACACATTATTTTCAAGACATTTGCCGCCACAACATTATCACAACGCCTCCAAGAGGTACATGCGGAATATAATATTGTTTACCGTGGTTGTTACTTTTTATTATTTTCCTTTCATAATGAAGAACCAACCAAGTTTAGAACCAGGAGACTCCAAACATTGATCAATATATATACCCAAAAGCAATGGTCCGGGCACTTTAATAAAAGATTGAACCCCAAGGATTGAACTTGCCTATCATAGGCCAATTCAAAGTGAATTTCTGAGTTTGCGCAGATCATCCAAAAGGTGCCTAAAAGAGGGGGAACCTAATTTGACTGTTATATTTTTAAGTATACCTAATGAGTTTGCAGAATTTGTTTTGAAACAAAAGTATAAACAACGGGATTATGTTGAGAATTGTGAAATAATCTCATTGCATGATTGAGATTCAGATTTTTTTTAACAATAAGAGTCCAAAATCGTTTGTCACTTTTTTACTTTAAATGAGTCATTTCATGAAAACAATACTTGCATCACTGGTGTTAGTTTGCATTTTTATAACAAACATTTTATATTTTATATGTTTTCAACGTTTTTTTATCCAAGTAAAGATTACTCAAAAATCCGTTATTGGGTTTTAAAACAATGCAAAGCAGTCTACTAACCACAGGATTACACGCTTAGGATATAACGATTTGAAAGAAAACGCTCGCGTTGATCTATTTTTTTATTTTGTCGTCGTCCTCGTACCATAGTTACCGGTGCAAGCTTTCGTGAACTCTCCTTTCAGTGAGTCATTGAGTTCGTATTGTGATCATTTTTATCGTGCTTCCGAATCCCGATAAATTTGCCCAACTCACATTTTGAGGGGTGATTGTTTTACCCAACTTCGGATAACTTATTGCTCAATGTTTGGTAAAGTTAGAGAGCAAGTGTGATCCAGTGGAAAAGCGCGGGACTCGTGATCATTAGACCGTTAAAATCGTGAGTTCGAGCAAGATACTTAATCTCAATTGCGTCGTCGACCCAAGCGAAATCTGGGGGAGCTGTTACAATCTGATAGACGTGTGCGTTTGTAAGGCATGTCTTTGAGCAATCGCCTAGATGAAGCAAAATCATTGTGAATATTTCTTGAAGGCGGTGTAATAATAATTGGCAATAGCGCTTTGACCTTGTTTACGGGGATTAAGCGCTATACAAAAAAAAAATGGTTATTACTATTGCCCAATACTTATAAGACTGTTTAAACTGACACCAACGTTGGGCAACAAGCGCTGCAGTGTATACGTAGGCAATTCAACTGTATTACATGAATAAGGAATGTAACAAAGTGTACCGTTAGCGTTTGAATTAGAAATATTATAACATGGGAATCGAATTAAAGTTCGAGCCCCACTGTGGTCAACGTGTTTGTGTCCCTGGCAAGATACTTAATCTCAATTGCGTCGTCGACCCAAACGAAATCTGAGGGAGCGTTTTGTAAGGCATGTCTTTGAGCAACCACCTAGATGAAGCGAAATGATTGTGAAGATTTCTTGAAGGCGGCGTAATAATAATTGGCAACAGCACTTTGAAACTGTTTACGGGGATTAAGCGTTAAAACTGGTTATTATTATACCCAATAATTAAAGACTGTTTAAACTGACACCAACGTTGGGCCCACGCTCCTGCAGTGTATACGTAGGCAATTCAACTGTATTACATGAATAAGGAATGTAACAAATTGTAGTGTTAGCGTTTGAATAAGAAATATTATAACATGGGAATCGAATTAAAGTTCGAGCCCCACTGTGGTCAACGTGTTTGTGTCCCTGGCAAGATACTTTATCTCAATTGCGTCGTCGACCCAAACGAAATCTTATAGAGCGTTTTGTAAGGCATGTCTTTGAGCAACCACCTAGATGAAGCGAAATGATTGTGAATATTTCTTGAAGGCGGCGTAATAATAATTGGCAACAGCACTTTGAAACTGTTTACGGGGATTAAGCGTTAAAACTGGTTATTATTATACCCAATAATTAAAGACTGTTTAAACTGACACCAACGTTGGGCAACAAGCGCTGCAGTGTATACGTAGGCAATTCAACTGTATTACATGAATAAGGAATGTAACAAATTGTAGTGTTAGCGTTTGAATAAGAAATATTATAACATGGGAATCGAATTAAAGTTAAACTTGAAGCGTAATCCATCAAATTTAATGAAAGCCACCGTAGACAAAATACTGCTTCTTTCACGAGCTTTGTTCAAACCGCTAAATCTTAACCATTCAATGATCTAATTTCACATTTGTTCAACAACGTCTTGATCTTCTTAAAGCAATATTAGCACCATTTTTTGAAGAGTGCCCTCAAGTTTTCAAAAAATTTGAGATTCTTACACGGTTGCATTGGTAACGGGCTAGTAAACTATACCTGTGAATGGTTAAGCTCGAAAATATCTATGTGTCACAAACGAAGGAATTTTGTAATTAGAATAATTAATATCGGGATCCCGATAATAATTCAACGGCTGCTGGAAACGGCCTTCCAATGTGAAATAGCCGGGAAATAGCGCCATGTACATATCTACGCTCATCCATTAGTTGTTTTATTGGTTCAGGCAAGTCAAGTTAGAGGTTATTTTCTTGAGGTGGCACTATTTCAGCATGGACGGACATAAACGTAGCATTTCCAGCTCCGCCGTTAAATCCCATCTGGGATCCCAATTTTAATTACAAAATCGCTTATTTTATGATAAATACGCATTTTTTAGCATTCTCGTTCGCAGGTATAGTTTCGTAGACAATTACAAACATAACTCTGCAAAAATATCAAATTTTGAAAATTGGGGGCGCTCTTCAAAAAATGTGCTAATATTGTTTTAATGAGTATAATTCAACTACTAGATTTTATGTATTTTTTCTAACCATTTCATTAGTATTGGACACCCCAATACATTCAGGTGGTTCTGTGTTTCGAATCTCTTCCGACACAATATCAACGAACGAAGGAAAGAAAACAATAAAATTGAAAAAGGGGTAGTATAGCCAGAGAAAAGGTGAGAAACATATTTTGCTCTTTTTTTATTCCGAATAAACGAAGTACCTTCGATCTTTCTTATTAATACATCTTTGCGTAAAATATGGAATGATTATTGGAATTATTCTTATAATTTAGCATTTTTATGATCAAATACTCGTCACTGAACATCAACATTGTTGTTTTTATCCTCGATGGGATGTCATAATCAACCGTGTTCAGGGAGCATGAATCTTCAGAAGGGTGCCATTTCTGCTGCCATTTTGGCAAGAGCAGGTGCAAAAGCTACTTCAAGATTCAACTTCGAACTTCACAGGCAGAGGACTGATCATTTCAACACATCCGAACGAGGCCGGGAAAACTTCGTGTCGGGCAGTATATCATTTCTATTGCCCACACTACGATAAGAATAATCAGCAGTTATTAGAAAAAGTAAGAATATTGGAATAATTTTCTCGAAACGCAACGCGTTGCACAAAGTATACCTATTCGATTACCATAAAAAAAACGAGTTGACTTTGACAAGCAACTTTGCCGTTAATACGTTTTGAACCGATGGCGTACCACATGTAAGTGTGCGTGTGCGCATGTAACGCCCGGGATGCTAACGTAACAGTCGACTGCGAATCCGTCGGAACACACTTTTCAATGGGAAAGGAATTGCGCCGCGTAGATGATGTTACAACGAGATTTGGCCTTATTACATATTAGCCAGGCTTGGGTAGAACCGTAGACCTGCAATGTGAAAATGTTGGTTTGATGGTTTCTAGGGCAACATTGACCTGCTAATTCCATTTTATGATGCAACTTTTGCATCCTGAGCATTTTGAGATAAGGAATGGGGGATAAAATAACAGGGGAAAATTTGTAAAGCTTCACAGGGGATTAAAAGTGATACGCAAGTTCATTTGTTTCTAAGGATTAAAAGGGTATAGTTTACAATATCTAGAATAATAATTAACACAGTAGGCTTTTAAGCCTAATGGTTCAGGTCCCCTGGGATATTTAAAAAAAATGTATAATGACAGATTTCTCTCAAAATGGGCTCAAAATCTCATGCTTATAGTAAATGTATGTGATTTGTTTCAAATCGGAGGTATAATAAGGGGAAATAGTGTTAAGGCCCACAGGGTATATTGGGATCAACATTTGGCCTCTGTTAATATCTTATAATATAAAATAAATACATTTATTTCCTGTTATAACATCCCATACGATAAATTGATACCAATTTGGAACCAATCGGATCAATATACATGTTTAGCTCGTTCCGTAGCGTTGACGTCGTCCGTACCTACCTCTACAACGCTATGCACGGGAGAGTATTGAAAAAGCCGGGGTGGGTTGCGGCGGATCCGATGCGGAATAAGAAAATCAGAATCAGTACAAAAACAGCATTATTGAAAATCTTTCCTTTTATGTAGTCCCTAGATTATATGTATATTATACGCACGTGTTTCCTTGGACTAATTTTTCCATTCATGGTTAACAAGCAGTCGCCCCAATAGATCAGTGAGTCGCCCTGGATTGTTCCCGGTTTATTTTCGTTAGAATAGGCACGAGCACGATATTTCGCTGATTACCAATAATTACAAACATTACCCGGACGTGGGAGACGGACTGTTAGCTAGTAATTTGTTCAAGTTTCGGTGCTGTGTAGGGTCAGGAGCTGTGCACCGTTGTATTTAAATCGAGCTAGTAGGGATTCTAAGACATCAAAGTTTTCATATATGGACGATTTCATGTCATACTACTACGCGTTGGACGCGACACGTGTCTCAGAAGGGGACACGGGGCGGTGTGACCAAAGTTCCGATAGTCACAAATGCGGGGGAAGATGTTTTTCCTCACAGGCTGAGCTGGCAGGCTCCAGGTCCGATTATGCTGTCACTAGGAAATCATCAGAATCATTCGCTTCAAACTAGGTGCAACCGTCGCGCAGCTTCCCTATAGCTACTTAAGTTGTAACATTCCCCATAACAGCTCCCCAATTGTCGACTGGGTCGTACGATGGCAAATTGAGACGAAGTATTCTTCACACAAGGACACAAACAGCACAAGGTGGTAACGGGTCAGCTATGGGTTAACACCCTACTCTTTCGAAACCTAGCGGACAAGCATGTTGGATGGGGACTTTCCCATACACGGGACCGACGGCTATAACGTCCCCTCCGAAGGACGGGGCTATAACTGGTTTATTTGCCCTTGTCCAAACAACCATGGGTAGAGGGAGGTGATGAAAATAATAGTGGTCGAGAGCAGCCACATGCCTCTATGTACAATCTCTACAGGGCACATTGCGGCAGTACTGTCTATGGCCATCAGTAGCAATATGCACCCCATTTCTACAACTGGATACATCAGCACATGGCTAACATAGGGCCAGACACCGGGTCATAAAAGGACTGTAAAGTTACCAAAATCTTGAATTTGTGCACAGTGGACCCCGATGTGAGCATGAACTACCGCTCTGGCTTAGGGAGAGACGCGAGTGGGGCTATCGTAGCGGAAAAAGCCAGAGCAACCTAGGCTATATAAATGTTACCCCATTATGACCTTGAACTTTTTGGGCCTGTCGTGCAAACCACAAAAAGGTTGTAGATATAGAAAGCCATACATTTCTTAATCCTTGGAACCAGATGAACATGTCTATTGCCTTTCAACCACGTGTGAAACATGTCAACAATTTCCCCGTTACTTCCCCCCACCCACCCCATCTCAAAATGCTAAAGGATGCAAAAGTGGTATCATCGAGATTGGACCATCCGCGGTCCAATGTGCCTTAGGAAAACCCTCCCCACCGTCAAACATTTTGTGCAGACAGTTTTGCAAAGTCACATGGGCATACCGCAAGGACATAATTTATTGCATACATGCTCCGCACAGGATCTGTAATCGACCGGTGTGAAAGCCGATATAGTCCGGTGGGAGCCATAGTCGGGGCTCCATAGACGATACGGAAAAAGCGTGAAAACTAATGTGCGTAAAGAGTCAACTGAATCGATTGCCCTATTGTTCCCCAGTGTTCCCGGGGATGGAAGTACGCCGGACAATGGTAACTTCTACACACGGTCTCTTAGATGTACTCAAAGTTAAAGAGACGCTGGAACATTTGAAAAATAGTGCGCCTAAGGGGTGGTTTTTTATAATTGAGATTTTGCATGTTGTCAAAGCTTTCATATAATTAGCCTCACCTTCTTTCTTTGAAATGATTAAGCTTAAATCAACGCCCTTAGGGGTAAAACAGAATAATTTTGTTAATACCTATCCCACAGCAGCTGACAACATACCGCTGAGCTATTGTTATGAGTGTCATTGTTCAAAAAGAGTCTCTTCAACATACTTTAGTGGCGTCCTGGTGGAAAATTTGATATTCGGGTTTAATTATAAGGTTGTAAACAAAAAATATGTGGACGGTTAGAAGTTTTTCTGTTGAACGGTTTCGGGTGGATAAACAGGAAACATTTTAGACAAAAAAAATTTCACAACGGTATCGATTTTTTTGGGAAATGCGAAGAAATGTCCGTGTGTGAAAATGGCAGCAGTGCGTGACCAGATGTTGGTGTCATCTTTGCCTTTGTCGCACAGTGGACCACGATGTTTGGAATGAACTACCGCTCTGGCTTAGGGAGGAGTAGGGGCTATCGATAAGCGGAAAAAAGGCCAGACAAACATCGGGCTATTTAAATGTTTACCCCCATTATGACCTTGAACTTTTGGCCTGTCGTGCAACAGCAAAAAAGTTGTAGATATGAAAGCCATACATTTCTTAATCCTTGGAACCAGATGAACATGTCTATGTGCCTTTCAACCACGTGTGAAACTTTCAAACAATTTTCCCCCGTTAATTCCCCCACCCCCATCTCAAAATGCCTAAAGGATGCCAAAGGGTATCATCGAGATTTGGAACTCAGCAGTCAATGTTGCCTAGAAACCTTCAATACATTTTGTGAAGCATTTTGCAGGTCACATGGGCCTACGCAGGACTATAATTTATTGCAATACATGGCTCGACGGATCTGTACTGACTCGGTTGTGAAAGCAGATATTAGTCCGGTGGGAGCCTAAAGTCCGGGGCTCCATCGACGCTAACGAATAAAGCGTTGAAACTAATGTTGCGTAAAGAGTCAACTGAATCGATTGCCCTATTGTTCACCATTGTTTCCCGGACTCTGAGTACGCCGGACAATGGTTTTACTTCTACACCGGTCTCTTAGATGTACTCAAAGGTTAAAGAGACGCTGGAACATTTGAAAAATGTGCGCCTCAAGGAGTTTTTTTTATAATTGATATTGCATGTTTGTAAAGCTTTATCATTAGCTCACCTGAAATGATTAAGCTTAAATCAACGCCCTTATGGGGTAAAAAAGAATACAGCTAATTTTTGTAATACATAATCAACAGCAGCGACAAACATACCCGACTGAGTATTGGTATGGAGGTAATTGTTCAAAATAAGAGTCTCTTCAACAGGCTTTAGTAGGCATCTGTGGAATTTTGATATTCGGGTTTAAGGTTTTAAAACAAAAAAATATTGTGACCGGTTAGAAGTTTTTCTGTTGAACGGGTTTCGGGTGGTCTAAAAGGAACCATTTGACAAAAAAACTTTCTACACGGTCATCGATTTTGCTTGGGAAATGTAAGTAAATGTACGCGTTTGAAAGGCCAGCAAGAGTGCGTGACTGATGTTGGTTGTTAATCCCTGTACAGCGGGCGTTTGCTGGCTGCGGTGTTACCTATCCCGAGTGGCCTTCATTCAGTAGAACAGTGGATCATGTATCAACACAAAAACACATGCAGGAGGTCATTCCATTCATCCCATCATGCATCGGTCTGTGACCTTGTGGCTTATTATCAATGAGTAAGAGTCTGTGAAGATTATTGTAATAAACGTATTTGTTGATTAAAATTACGACAGGCCCCAACAAATTTCATGGAGGTTTTAGCCTCATATTAAAGCTACGCTATGTTTGATGGTTTGTTGTTGTGTTTTTTTTTTTTTTTTTTGTTTTTTGTGCATAAACTATATTGTATTCATCAAGGTCATAGACCATTATTTGAGAGCAAATTGAGACATTTCTATTTTGTTGAAAATGTGCAGTGCCGCTTTTAGCGCAGCCAAGGCTTCTTGAAGACAGAATGGGTATTGATTTTTTCCCACTTGTAATTTGCAGAAGTATTTTGATGTTACTCTGCCCGTAAATCGTAAATAATGATTTCAATGTCGCAATTGTGGTAAATGAAACCGTTTATTTCTGGTATACAAATCCAATATAAGGTTAGTTAGACACTTCAACGCTCGCCCCCCCCTAAAGAGTCGCAGGGTCCTCATTTTGCTTTCGAATACGGCCAACGTGATGAAACACCATTCGGAAAACCCGAAACCATGATGAACATATGCAACAATGCTGAAGCTTATTGAGATTCTCAGAGGTCAATTTACAAATTCAAATATGTTACTTTTGGGACGCTTTTTGGTATAATTTGGATAATGCTTTCATTAAACTGTACAGCTCCTAGGTTATAACATAAAACCATGGTCAAATTCAAGATAACTGGTTTTTATATCAGCCTTTTTGTTCTCCTGTAGTTGTCTATTACTACAGGGCATAACGCCAACATTAATACGCATGGACAAGAACGGGCATTTATGTTTACGGAATCGTAAGCCTATTACTAGAACAGGGGAAAATGGGTCAATTGTAGAAAGTGAAACCGCTGATAGTGATACAAGTGTTAAGCTTTTTCGTTGATTGTCACGTTCTTTGCTCCATACCACAAACTCAGTACTATGAGAGATGCGGTACCATTGCCCAGATGAGGGAATGCAAATGTTCCCGCCCTTTTCCGAAGGTCCAAAACCCGTATTGGTTGGGAGGGAGAGAGAGATAAACAATGCGAGAGTTAAACGACGGAGAGACGAGCTTATATCAACATCAACACAAAAATGGACTACTTCCATCTACACAGATTCAACTTAACTTAAAGGAAGCTCAATAGTTTAGATTATTTAATTGCTATTGGTATTATCATTCTTACTCTAGAACTTAAGGAGTTCCTTGCAAGAAATGTTTTTAGAAGCTGATAGTACGGGCATGACATCCATAGCCGTTCCAGCTATTGGTACTGGGAATTTGGGATTTCCACCAGAGGTAGTGGCTCAGCTTATGTATCAGGCAGCAATAGCATTTAGCAAAGAAAACCCAGACGGCTCCCTCGACGACATACGATTTATTTTGTATCACAAGGATCACAATCTTATTAAGGTAAGCAAACTAAGAAAATGCATGTTCTTAGCTATCCAGAAGTCACAAAAAATAAAGAGATCTATCAATCAATTATTGGAAACTTGCTTATCATTGCAACCACTAAATATTGAAGTTCTTCAGAAAACTTCAAATGTACGCCAAGTAGTTCAGTAGTTCATTCTGTGCCAGCTGATCCAAAAACCAAAGCCGTATGGGCACTGACTGATGATGTCATTAGATGTCTGGACGAGCTGTGTATAAACTTATAAACAGTCAACGAAAATCGTCCTTCATCCAATGGCGCTGGTATTCTTTAGGAGGAGACTTCTTTTCCGTTGTTTTGAGCCTTTATGTGCCGATCAGTGAAATTTAGATTTGTAATTTTCCTGATTCTGTTTGGTGTTCGTTCGTTTGTTTTTATGTTTAATTCGATTTATCTATTTGGGGGCGTCTCAAAACATGGGACCTCAGGCGATTTTTTCACTGATTTATTATTATTATTTATTGTGTTCTATTTATTGTATTTTATTTTTAATTTTGTTCTTGCTTTAGTTGTATAAAAAGGTCAATTTCCTGTTCGTTCGTTCGTTTGTTTGTTTGTTTTTTAATTTATTCACAAGTATCATGAAGTTCGATGTGTCAATTTGTTGACACAAACTTGTAATGAACAACATTAAAATGAATTCAAAAAGCAATTCACATGGTGCCCGTTAAAAGTGATTTACATGGAATCTTGGGCTTTAAAAGATTCTGCAAACAATTTACAGGGGAGTTTTTTTTATACCAAATTTGTATTTATACCAAATTTGTTTACATTATTAACGCACTTTAATATGCATTCATAAAAGAATGTAGACTTACAATGGTTGAATGGATGGCAGTCTTTGTTATTTAGCTTAATGCAAACAACGGTATCTTTACTTGATTTAGCTCAAAGATTATATTTCGTTTTGTTTATATTGATACCTGGTGTTACAGTGTCTTGGCTACCCAAATATGGCTCCAACCGAAACAGAAGGCCAGCAAGGGGGCAAACAAACAAAGCTTGCATCATTAAATCTCATACGTTACCAAGTTACCCCAATACGTTACGTAGCAAGTTAGTTTTCGTTATAGAAAAATACTACCACTCGATGTACCCAGTAAATGTCGATCCACTGTGAGACAATGTCAATCTTAGGTATTAAAAATGTTTTATAATTAACCAACCTTGGATAAATGTCAAAAATGTTATGTTCTGTAAAAGTCTTAAAGATACTCGTACTTGTTGGGCCAAAAGATTTTAAGTGAGCCTCTCTGTTACCTGTGTTATCCGTCATTTGTGGCAGGTTTTTGAAGACGAAATGGAAAGTCTCTTACGGCAGAAGCACAAATCGACCTTCAGCTACGCAAGCCATATGACGTCTAAGCCAGCTGCGAAATCAAAGTCAATAACGAGTAAATATTGATTTACAAACTTACAATTAGTAAATAATTCAAACTATGAACCTATATCCTGAAAGGAAATAGATCCTAATTTTAATTTGCACAATACTCAGAAGTTTTAAATGTTGTTCATTTATATTTGACTGACATTTGTAGTCCAGGCATACCAAATCATCCACACATGTATGCAAATTACCAAAATGCACACCTATATGAAAGTATCGTCAAAAGAAAAGTCACGGTATTGGGCAATAATAGTATACAAATACTGAATGCCTGAGAGTATGGTAGTAAACAATATATCATGAGGTCAAATTTTGACTTTTCCATTTCACGAGGCTAAGCCGAGCGAGATGGAACAGTCAAAATTTCACCGAATGATATATTTTTATTATTGCACAAATATAGGCAGTAAATATTTGTTTACATTATAATATCACTTGTTTTATTTTAATGCCATGTAATAGTAAAAAAATGTCACATGGCTCAAATCACTGTAATCATGATATAATCTTACTGAATACCTTACCAAGCCTGAGAGTTTTAAGTTCCAATAATGGTATGTCACCATTTCTCTGTTTTACGTCAGAAATGATTTTTTTTTTCACAGAGAAAAAATCGAATTACCTAGTGCTATATTAACTTCAGATTTAGATTGTAATGATGTCAGCCCAGTGTATCATAATATCGATTATTAAAGGAATGTTAACCCTATGTGATTGAACGAGGCACAAGATAACATGTAGTAGAACAAGCAACAATCTGACGTTGTACGTGTCGTTATTTGGATAGTTTGACATCCAATGGCCCCACCAGGTTATCACAATGGCGACGAGTGAGTGAAGTAATCCTCCGTGCCCATGTTGAGCACAATTTTGAGCCATTTTCTCATCGTTAACG
>JAMKCH010017473.1:0-46110 GCA_023653785.1 Ophioderma brevispina
AATTGGCTCAATGAATAGATATCATACAGTTCATCCAATCAGCAGTGCTTCTCAGAAGGTAAAAATATAAACAGATTCCAGGAAGCGCAGATCTGTTGCGCTGGAGATTGCTAGAGAACACTTTATGGGAACATATTTCTTGTCCCTAGTGTATATATTTTTTTGTACATGAATTGATATATTTCCTTTTAATTTAGGTTGTGTTTTTTTTACGCACCCTGTATTAAAGTCTGAGGGGGCCTGTAGCATGTTATAGTCGACTATAAAATGAATTAGTGTTCATGTTGTCATTTTTCATTATCAATTTCAGGATGTGTGTTCATAATGGTCATCAAGACACCCCCACTGTTGGTACAACGCCAAGTGAAGATTACGACACTCTGTTCAGGTTGGTTGATTTGTATGTCTGTTGGTCAGTTTTGTCCACATAAGCTCCAAACATTTTCTATTAATATTTGTATTAGCTATACAACACATTTATATTTGTAATTTCTGTTAATATACTCTGATAGTGGAAGCTCTTGGAAGTTGTTATAAATCTACTCCATTTGTTCCCTGCAAGTTATAATGCTTATCTTTGTATTTCCTGGGCACAATCATGATGCACTGCATTATTAGTGTCCCCATCTCCAATCCTATCACTGCAATTTCCAATTAAATAAATAATGATATTTTGATGTTGAGATTAAATCGATTGATTGATTGATTGATTTTTTATAAAATTGTGAATTTTGTTCTGCTTCACTTCAATTTACCTCCTTGTTTTTTGCTCAGTTCAATTAATCATGCAGACCTATGCATGCAGTGTGGCAATAACATTTTAGGTTAGGCCAGGACTGGATGCAAAAAAATAGCCCAATTTTTACCTTAACTAGTGGTGTCTATTGACAAAAAATGCTGCTACCGTGGCACCTGCCAAAATTGTCCACGTTTCTAAGCACTTTGGGGCATAAAAAAGTAGCCCAATTGGGCAGGTAGAGCAATGGTGCTGGCACACTTGACCTTGATGTTATGGCGATGTAATGATCATTTTATCTATCTGCTAGTCTATGGATCTGTATCTCTATCAGCTCGTCTATTGAGCTTGTCTATCTATCCTGTTAAGAGACACTGCAACATTGCAAATATTGCGCCCTCAAGATTTTTCAAAATCGCTATTTTTGCATGGTTGTAGGCTTTTCTATACAAAAGCCCTACCCCGAAATGATTAAGACCAAATCAGCTTCCTTATGGGTAACAGAACGATTTTATAATTTAACCCGTCGCCGGTGCCGTTAAATTCAGCAGACGCCGAAAATGGCATTAACACAAGAACACGCACGCCGTATGCATGTTTTCCACGCTATGCACACTTTTTGATCGGTCTATAACCTTTGTGGTTTTAATATCAGTGAGTACGAGTCAAAATTATTCATGTAATATACACATTTGTTGATTAAAGTTATGGAAAACTTAAAAGTTGGCCTACAAATAACCGGATGTCTTTATCCTCAGATCAATGGCCCTATCGGTTTTGAGGTATGTTATTTTTATGTGTAAAATATATCTCTGTTTTCCAATTGCCCAACTATCATTGAAGAGCAATTGGAAGACATTTCATATTTTTGTGAAAAAATGTGCCAGTGCCGCTTCTAACCTTTATGAATGGGCTTTCTGTCAACAGTGCCTTGATGCTGGATTTTAAAATGATTATTATGTTTTGAGAAGTCCAGTGTTGAAAATATCAGATCCAAAACATGATAATCATAAATTGGATGATTTATGCCCAAAATTTATTGGTCTCGCTATGATTTTTAAATTTGGCCTCGACGATCTCGCCATATTGTGCAACCCGTACTCGACCATAATTTTGGGCTCAATCGATCCATTTTATATGAAACCAGGACAATTGACTACTTAAAGGTGCAACTAGAGATTTTGAGGCACCCAAATAATTATGTCATAATAGTAATTTCATATAGATTAGACACTCATAGATTTCTTACTAGTGTTTTTGGCTACAGAATGTCTTAAAAGAGAGAACGGGCGATTTTGATTTGCTTATATTTCAATGTAAAACATAGGCTGATTCTCGAGTTGCCCTATTACGAATAAAATTTCACATTTTTGTACCACGAAAACCGTTTCTCAGCTAATCCGTCAGCATGTGGATATTTTTTATGGAAGATTTATATCAGGCAAAAATCGTACTTTCGATCTTTTTTAGGGGCACCGATTTGTGAAATCTCTTGTTGCAACAACCTTTAATAAGGATGACAAAAGGGCATTGAGTAATGAGGTCATTGGGAAGGGGTCATTTGTGTAACACTTACATGCTGCTTGCCAGAATGGAATAGTTAGTCACCGCTCCAGAAAGTTTGCTCAGAAATTAACAAATGGTTTTTATTATGTATTCAAGATATAAAGGGCAAAGTTCATCTGGTCATTTGAGGCCATTGTTTTGAGAAATGTCAAAATGCTGCTGTTTCCAAAGAAAGGGATAGGCATCCACTGAAATTGCTCAAAATTATATCCTTGAAAATCGGATCTCATTTTATTTAGGTCAAAATGATCAAGGTCATCTATATGTTATGAAGTCTCCTTTGACATATTTTAAATGCCTTTTTCTTCTGGAGAAATAAAAGGGTTTCCCGACCAATACCATCAATTTCCTCATATATTTGGGATTACAGTAGTCAACTCTTCATAGGGTTTAAGTCTTAAAGGTGCAGCGAGAGATTTTGAGGCAACCCAAATATTGTTTTGTAGTTATTTCATATAATTAGACACCCATAGATTTCTTACCTAGTTTTGGGCTACAGAAATGTCTTACACGAGAGAAACCAGTCGATTTGATTTGCTTCTTAGGCGAAATTTGTTTTGCTCCTTAAAAGAATTAGAATTTTCCATTTTGTACCAATAAACTTTCTCAGCTTCATCCTTTCAGATGGCGATTGTTTGATGGAAATATTACAAATCGGTCAAATCAGGTACTTTCAATTTTTTAAGGGGCGCCTGATTTTTGAAATCTCTCGTTGCAACCTTTAAGATAGGTTCAAACTGTAATAAGACTAACAATAAAGTGTCCTTGCAACCATTATATAAAATATCCTTTTCACAGCAACATTCATTCCACTGCAGTGTCCCGATCGGACCTTGCTAACCTGTGTCGTTAGCTACTTGGAATGTGGCATTTTATTACATTTAGGAAAAAATCTACAGACCATGTCTTAATTACGGTAGCGGTGGATTGGTATGCAATGGTGATGACCATAACGGGGGCTATTGCAATGATTATTAAGTGAGATTCCTCTGTCCGAAGGTGATGACTCATTGCTGTTATTTTACACAGATATTTGAACAAGGGGCATAATTATATTTAATACCCTTCTACCTATGCTATATCATCTGCTTTATTCCACTAAATGGAATAAAGCACACGTTTAGAGGTAGTGAGGGTAATTATGTAATTATGCCAAACAAGGGGCTTAAAGGGAAAAACGCAGGCTATGTTAACCCCTTCATGTACATTTTATCCACATACACCATATAAATCGAATTCTTATGTGATGCCACAAAGTCCGTAAGTGTAATAGTCCCATTGCAACCTATGTGTGCTGTCTTGTATTAGGATAACTTACCATTTATCTTTCCTTGAGTCAGTGCTCTTGAAATAGTTCGCTTTGGGTGACGTGTCACCCGAAACCTTTCATGAGCCCACTGACCAAAGACCTGGCTAATAAGTTTGTTTATGGGATTTTTGACAAATGGCAGCTATGCACTTACTACCTTGTTGCACTCACATGAAAGTGTTCTGAGGCCAGAGGGAAAAATTGCATTAAATGTAAAAAAAGCCAAGTTCTGTAATACCTTCCATGGTATTGCTGACATTTTGTTCAGAACCACATGGTACTCTTGTATATACAGGACCATTGTGAGTTCAGTATAAAAGAAATATTTTTGCATGGAAATAAATATTATATGATATTATGAATGAAGCAATTACAAAATTCAAATTTTAGAATACCACGGGGTTGGAGAAATGGAGAGTGCTCTTGAATGCGCTGGACAAGAGTTGGCGATATCCTGCAATGCTGATTCCAGCTAGTGGTACATGATGCATTTTATGGACGGACTGAGGCAGGTAGGAACATTAATTGGATTTGGCCTGATTTCATGATTCTGATTATCACAATGATGGTAACTAACAATCTGTCAAATGAACCATAAAATATGAGAGTTTGAGTTAGTATAGTCTGCAATGCAGAACAGAAGACCAAAATTATTAACCAGGATAAGTGATTTGTTACCAATATTGTCGTAATCACCTGTTCCCATTGTGTAGTTTTTTTATTCGTATTTCACGAAATAATTTATACATTTAACCCACCCCAAAATCTTTGAATGAATCGCCATAAACCAAACACTATAGGGGCCCAATGATTAAAGCAATACAAGCACCCCCATATTCCAAAAAGGTGAAGATTGTTACAACGGTTTAATTGGTACGCCTTGTAAACTAATACCTGTGAATGGTTAAACTCAAAAATGTCTATGTGTCGCAAAGCGAAGGAGTTTTGTAGTTGAAAATAAATATCGGAGATCTCCTATAATAATTCAAAATTGAACATTGGTGGCACTCTTCCAAAAAATGTGCTTTATTGCTTTAAAGTTATTCACGTTCGTAATGGCACTTAAATTTTTAATATTAAAAAACATTTCAGGACTGTATCGCCATGTTGCAACTATTCCTATTGATTTCAATTGATGCCTTTGAACTCAACTGATGTCCTCAACATGGTAAAACCAAACTGGACAACAAAGAGATTCCTGTACATTCAATGTCCAGATGTTCAGTGGGATTCTGTGGGGGTGTCACTTGTACTCTACAATAGTTCTGTATTGAATGTTACCACTCCTATCGACATTGTCTACAATTCCAAATATTCCGTAAGTCCCAAATACGTAACACGATGTCCTCGTATGTCCGAGTTTTTGATACACTGCTCAATGCCAAGGAGTCAATTGTCTTCTTTCCCTTGCCCAGCAACCCCTACAGATCCAGTGAACCCTTGCCTCTGGATCTTCGTATCCAAAGGACTGTAAAACTTTCTCCCTCTCTCTCTCTTCCTTCAATCAGATGAAATGAGGACGTCATCAGTTTCAGTATATGTTCTCGGCCATGGCCTATGCATGATTTCAATTATCCATGAACTCCAACCAGTCTCACATGGTAAAAACAACTTGTGACAACAGGATCCTGTAACTAACGAGTTCAATGTCCAGATGTCAGTGTTGGGATCTGTCTGTGTGTTGTCAATGAGAAGTTCACAAATAGTTTTTTGTATTGATGTACCACTCTACTCTAATCTGGACTTATCTATTATTGCCGAAGATTTCCGTAATATGGCAAAATTGAGATAACTTTTGAAAGGTGCAACAACTAGATTCTCATTCAGTGTCCCTAACAAATTAAAGTGACTGATTTTTCCCTGATGTAAGCTTTCCATCAAAAATACTCCCCAGCTGAAAGACTAAGCTGAGACAATGTTTCTTTGCACAAAAATTTTGAAATTCCTTATTTCGTAGAGGAGCAATACGAAATTCAGCTAGGCTATGTATATGAAGTATACGCAAATCAAAATCACCTTTTGTTCCTTCCTCCTCTTAAGACATTTCCGTACCAAATACAAGGGAAGAAATCTATTGAGTGTCTAATTATAAATTGAAATTACTAATTATGACACAATATTCCGGTGACGCCAAATCTCTTGTGCACCTTTAAACCATAAGACGCGATGTTTTCTTTCTCAAAGTCCAGAGCCTTTTACATTGCTCATGTGAATGATAGTATGGTAGTGCTACAAGTAGCATATATGTCACATAGTACCACCCCCAACATTTTTTATTGGACATATCCTGGGTTTCCAAGTTCTATGAAGCAGAATAGTGACAATTTTTTTTGTAACCGTAGGAGCATTTATAATTATATCACTTTGATCTGGGTTTTAATCTAAAGATGGAAAGAGTCAGTTGATAAATGTGTCAGTATTAATCTTGTAAACTCAAGACCTATCAGTGATTTATCCGAAAGAGTTAAATATGTTAAATTGGCAGGAATAGCCCAAAAGTGAAGGATAATACTGAAGAATTATCATAAGTTCTATTTCCAACCGAAGAATTGACAGAAATGAAAAACGACAGTGGGTTCACGATACGAATCTCTCCATTCATTGTACTTTGTAGTAAGTGTCCGTTCGGACACTAATTACTAAAATACAAAGTTTGCCTATTAGGTTGCTTTGGTCCTATCATTTGCCTTGTGTGTTATGTATACTTATAATGTTACGACATGCACAAATTTGATTTTGATTATTTTTTTTATTTCGATTTAGCAAATCAATGATAGGGTCTTTAAAGGCTTTCGTGATCCACGCCTCGTCCCCCGACTTAACTAAAAAAAGTTTAGATTTTTATATCATCTGAACCGTTACATTAGTATTCCACGTACCAAATCTTACTTGCAAATTCAGTCATTCGTATCTGTAAGCAATTCGCAATTTTGTAGTTGTTTTGCAAACTCAACCTGAAATGTGAAACACTAGGCATGATGTGAAGTTCCTGGGCGTAAAACAGTGGAACTTATAAAAGAATTCATTTTAAAATTTCATATAGATGAGTACTGAGGACTTGATGCAGGTTTTGGGTTTGGAAGAAGTGATGACCAGTGGCGAAGCAAATAGTGTACGTTGGTATGTGGCAACGTTCGTGAGTAAGCATTATGTCATGCATTTTAAAAAGGGCTTTTGCGTTTTAGGTGGTAGTGTTTTAGGAGGAAGAGGACGTCCAAAGAAGACTTGGAATCAGCAAGTGTAGGCAGGAGAGTAGGAGTGGTGGTGGAGGATGCATTGATCGGGTGAAGTGGAAGGAGGGACGTATAGGCGGTTGCTGCGAGTGTTTGGTGAATCCACCACCCCCCGTTTCACGGGGACAGAAAACTGATTTAAAACTTTGGTTTACTACTACACAGAATTTTTCGGATATAGCCGCTGCTTTACTTGTTTTCAAGGCTTCAAAGGATGCCGCGGCTAATAAACCGAAGCGGCTTCTACGTGAGTTGTAAGTTTAATTAAACCCCAATTAGTGACTTTAAAGCAACTATAAAAATTCAACCCCACCGGCAATCTGAAGTGTCCTCGATTTACCAACGTGGCGTTGTGTACCATCCTTGTGGTAGATCCACTATTGCCACTATGAATAATGATCAATAGTGAAGTAACTTTCAGGTGAGACTCTAAGTTATAAAATGAAAAGCCGCATTGAAGGCGTCATCGTCTGTAGACAAATCTAGACATGAATCAACTCTTTGATCGCCCCCAGACAATACCGGTACTCCCACAACAATCGACCACGGGAACCATCTCGATCATCCGCCCAGACAGACAATACCGAGTAATTACTCACAACATCGACCAGCGGGGAACAGCAAGATCGAAAACCAGACCCTTGTGTTTCTGGGCCATCAATGGAAATTTCCCCGGGTATTTTAACAACTAAAAAACTTCCGCAATAGGTTTTGTCTGCAGCTTTTTTTAAAAAATTCAAGCCCTGTTTAAAGTTTTTTTGTGTTAGTGATAAATGAATATTAACCTTTTATGAGAGTTTATTAAATGAAATATTAACGTATTCATTTGTAATCGTTTTTTTTGGTTTTTAAACACATCTGAGTACAGATTCAAGTATTAGTTTTAACGCATAAAGGTCACGTGATCCCATGGCATGCAATGCCTAGTCGCTGTCATATCACCTATGGTAAGCAAATGCGTCGGGCCCGTCCGTTCTTGATGGGAGACCAAAGGGCAAAGAAAGGGACGAACTATTTTTAAGTTGCGACTAATGTCTCGTCTTTAGGTGACCTGTCTTTTTTTATCTCTCTTAATATTATTACTAAGCAACACCCCTGCCGTTAATTTTTGAACTACAAGAGCAAATTTTTTACAGTTTTCACTTCTTTTCTCTGTACTTGAACAGTATAGTAAGGGAACTCACATGCACCAAGACCGTTGTTATAGATTTCTTTCCTTTGTTTCATTTTTTTTTCAAAATAGGAGCTAAACGATTATCAAAATAGAAACGGAACGCTAATTAATAAAAGACTGTATATTTTTTTTTTATTATATTTTTAGGTGTTTTTATTTTTTTGTTTGGTACTTAATATTTCATTTGCGAGTGTAAATAATCATTTTATATATGTTGCTAGAAGCTAAACGATTACAAACATGGAAACTGAACTCTATAGATAAAAAGACTGATTTTTTTTTTAAAATTAGAGTTTAGAATGTTTTTATCATAATTTTAAAAAAGAAAAAAATAAAAAACTTAATATTTAATTTGCAAATTTTGAAGAATAGCCGTATTCTCATTTTAAATATAATACTCTAATAAGAAACCACACACACACAGGAAAGTGAAATATGAAGAATTAGTCAAGAAGAATAACAGTTTTCTTTATTGGGGTTTGGGCAAATTGACTTATTTGTTCATGGGGAGGGGACTGGAATGACTCTCAGTGCTTTTTTTTTTATGTACACCTCATATCTCTCTTTAGAAGATGGTAGTTCCGCAAAGTCTTCCCTCTAAGCTGTCCCCTGTGAAATAGGGCCGCCACCTCCTCCTCAGGGCTGAGATCCGCAGTGTCGGTATGGGTCGTCCTCTGGTCCCTCTCACCTGCCGATACCCAATATTCTTCTCTTCTAATAAAGGATAAATGTTATATAAGAACATAAATGATGCAGATAAGAAAATAAACAACAATAATTTAATACAAAACAATTTGCGAAATTATGGAAAGTAAACTTAGATTTAGATGATTCAAATACTGGTATTGTCGGAGTGGATTCCCTATCCAGTATGTAGTCCCTTTGGACGTGTTTAGTTCTCGTGTATGAATCCACAGCCCCGTCTTCCTTGTAGTAAAGCTTTTCCTTCCGCAGGCGATCTTCCCATTGAGGATAGCGACTATTTACTAGTACAAGGTGCCGACAAACCAAATTTAGGTCCTCTTCTTAATAAAGGATAAATGTTATATAAAACCTAAATGATGTAGAATAAAAAAACAGTCAACACATGAAGTAATACAAAACGATTTGCGAAATTAGTGAGGTAAACTTAGATATATGATGCTGATAATGGGATGGTCGGAGTGGGTTTCCGTAGCCAGAGTCGTAGTCCCCTTCGGGGACGTGCTAGTTCCGTGGTACTAAGCCAACATGCTCCGTCTTCCTTGTTAGTAAACCGCTTCCCTCCGCAGGCGTAGATTCCATGGAGGATAGTGACTAGTCCAAGAGCGCCGACAAACCAATATTAGTCCTCTTCTGCATATTATTATTACACTATCGATGCAAATGTACAAAAATATAGCCACTGCCATGTGAAACCATACCTAAAAAATATGTACAAAAGATTTGAAAATGGGAAAATTCGGCTGTATTTCTTTACTTTGCTCCATGGTCTTCATGTTCATTGAAATATTTTATAAAATATTTATAAAATTAAAATAGTCGCATGTGCGACAATTATTGAACTGTAAATTGCTTATAAACATGAATAATTACGTTGGTTTCTCTTGTACCCGTTTACACGATCCTAAGTCGGGGGCCGTCGCTGGTGCGGCTTATCTGGCGTTGCGGCTTATACGTTAAGGTCTGAACTTAATAAGGCGATTTTTAGGCCCTGCTCTTATACTCCGCGCGGCTTATATTCCGAAAATACGGTACTAACTACTACTCATATGTGATGTGATCAAGCACAATGAGTCGGAAGTCGCAATTAGTGTTTTTGAGATATAGCCAAACAAAGATACAATGTTTGTTTTTTCCTATTGTTTTGGGCCACCCTTTCAACATGACATATCTTTGGAAGTAAGTGGTCAATTTTCACAATGGGGTTTTCACAGCAAATAATGTGCTTTTTAAATTTGCATACCCGCTACATTAAAATAGAAATTGAATCTGACTGACTTCAGACTCATTTTGGCTGAATCGCATCACATATATCAATCTCATTTGAACATCCCTTGACAACTATAACTCTCCATTGTACTAAGTCCACCTGCTCCTGACTCTCGGTATTTGTTGTCAGCATAAAGAAAACACTTTGTTTGCTTCAGCACACAAGAGGTGCTGTTTGATATGATGCTATGCTTGTCGCCTGCAAATGACTCCTAAATCTGCCTTTAGGGATTCACACCCGATAACATGAAAACAGGTAAGTCCAGCCCCCACTGCAAATGAGGTGGTTTTATTGGGACTCTCGGCCTAGTATACCACCCAAAAACTGAAGAAATGGGAGATCTGGGTTGGCAAATCATTGTGGTTGCTATCAATTTAAAGTATAAAACATATGTAGGAATATCAAAAAGGTTTGTCATTGATATGTTTTTTATTTTGATCCGACAACCAATTTTAACTGTATTCTGACAGGAACACCTTACTGAAAAAGTGCTCTGACTTCCAGGGTCCATGGTGTATGCTAGTTTTCACGATCCAGTAGCGCTCGAAAATTTTGGGGATAACTACCTAATTTTGTGATTGATTGGGTAAAGCATATGAATAGTTTCAGCAAATGGTAGCTTTAAGTCTGAGATGTTCCATTAGGAGAAAATGACGTTTTCATCCTGCCCATTTTGTACAGGAGTTGGGACATGTATTTACCGGTGGGAAACCTTTAGAAAGTAATCACTCAAACTAAACTTCTCTATTACACAGGTCAAGACCATGCTCAAGCCAAGCCTTCCAATAAAAGCAGTGTAAAAGGAAACCAGAGTGCAACATTTGGCAATGACTTCATGTTTGACCAGACAGATTGCCTCAATGAATGTAGTGTGAGCCAGCATGAGTGGGAACCTTGGTATATGGTTGACATGGAATACGAGTATGACATCAATGTTGTCAAAGTCTACTCTTGCAGCAATGAAGAGTTGAGTAAGTGGTGAATTCACAAGTAAAGAGATTGCCGGTGAATAAAGTGTCAGCTATCTGACCAGGTGGTAGTCAGTTAAGACCTACTTGGCCTCTAAACCATCTCTGTAATAGTTGTTCAATGGCTTTATGGGTACTTCATTTTATTGGTCATTGTATAATATTTTATGAATTATGGAAGTAAAGCTTGATTGGTTGTAAACCTTGGCATATATAGTTGATATGGAGTATTAGTGTGCCATCAAAGCCATCAAAGAGTACATCTTGCAGCAAAGAACATCTGAGAAATTAGTGAATTAAAAGTGAAGATTGCCCTGTGAAGCCAACATGAGTAGGAACCTTGGTATATATTGTTGATAATGAGTATTATTGTCATTGGATTTATTTCGTGGACAAAATAGAAAATATGCCAGCGTATCATGCATTAACTCTGAGGACCAGCACACATCGCAATGCGCTGCATAATTGATCAAAGCGTTCACCAAACTACTGCATAACTGATCCATGTACATGGGTTGTGCATGCAGATTGTCTGAGAATGTCTAATGTTTAAAAAGTAGTAATTTCAGCAGAAAGGTGATATGATGCACATGTAAAGTCAGTTTCAAAGACTGGAAACATCAAAAGGTAGTCTATTTTGTTCAAAGGCAAAGTTCGATTTCTCTTAAATTCCCCGTTTTTCGATATGTTTCAGGAGCCAACATGAGTAACTTTGAGGTCAGAATTGGCAACAGCGAGAACTTTAAAGACAACAGACTTTGTGGCAATGTAACCATAGATGTAGAAGCAGTTAACACCTTCTATTGCAATGGTGTGCTGAAGGGACGCTACCTCAGTGTACAGGTTGTTAACAGAAATGCTACTCTCTACATATGTGAAGTCCTGCCATATTACAGTAAGTTTGATAAATATGTTTTTGTACACAGCCATATTCGTACTTGTGGTGTAACCTCCTACTAAGCTACTCCATGTGTGCTCTTGGCTCAACTCCAAAGGTACCGTCTTGATCCATTATTGAAGTAGGACCTACGGCAGTACGGCTGAGGATTTATGAAGTACATAAGCCACAGCTGTATCCTTATTGATACTCTAAATTTGCCTTCAGGGTGATTGAAAGGTACACATGGAGGTCACCAGAAAATAAAGCGTATTGTTAAAATACATGGTCATTACATGATGTCAAAGACCTGCGTTGGTGTTAGCGTCTTTACATTAAAGTGAAATTTGATGGGAACACAGGTATTGCGCCTATTGCCTATTCATGAGGTTAACATAGTCTGGGCCAGTTTCCTTTGAGGGCCTGCTACGAGTACGTACTATCTGTCCCAGGACTACTACATGTCATTCTTGCTGATATTACCTTACTACTACTACTACTAAACCAAAGTTTTAAATCCGGTTTTGTCCCCGTCAACGGGGGTGGCCGGATTCACCTCACATTTGCAGCAACCGCCCTGACTCCTTCCTTCCATTTCACCCGATTCAATGCATCCTCCATCCTCAACCCAACCCTCCTACTCTCCTCCTCCACTTGTTTCTTCCATGTCTTCTTTGGACGTCCCCTCCTCCTCAAACCGCTCACCTCAAACTCAAAAGCCCTTCTTAACACATGCTCGTCATCCTTCCTCAACACATGCCCATACCAACGTACACTATTCGCCTTCGCCAAAAGGTCCACCGCCTCTTCCAAACCCAACATCTGCATCAAGTCCTCAGTCTTCATCCTGTCCATCAACTTCACACCACCTTGCACTAATGTATTAATATATTACTGTGTGCCATTCAAGTTGAAAGTAAAAACCATCTGATATTCGCACAAATGTCATGATGGTACAATACTCGGATCTCTAAGTAGACAAAACTAGCTCAATGTTAGTTTTGTTAGTTAAACCAAAGTTTTAAATCCGGTTTTGTTCCCGCTAGCAGAGGTGGCCGGATACACCTCACTCAGCAATACTGCTGTGTGAGGATTTATTGGAGCAAAAAAGATAATTGACCGGATGCCCTTCCTGACGTCAATGCCCTTCCTGACGTCAACGCATTGAAATTATAAAACTAGCTCAGCTTCTCTAAGGTTCTGTAGATCTCCATGTTAGGATTTAAAACCTGTTCTTGTTGGGAAGTAAAAAACTAATGGATGTGTCGATTGTGATCGTTGTCTTTTTGCAGTGGGACCAAAACAACTCACTGCCATAGCATGTGATGGCCAAACATTGCAGCTGAGTTGTTCCATGTCTTCCTACATTCACATCGATGAAGTCTTCTATGGCCGGGCTGCTGGAGGCACCATTTGCCCTCACACCTCTTCCAATCACACCTACACAACAACCTGTGAAACAGGCAGCACGGCAGGCAATGTTGTCCGGGATCAGTGCGCTGGAAATAAGCAGTGTGACATTGATATTCAGAGCGACATACTGGATGTGTTAACCGGTATTGGTGCAGACCCATGTTCAGATGAGTACAAGTATCTCCAAGTCAGCTACTCATGCAGCATGTTTGTAGAAGGCAAGTGAAAAGGGCTTGAGCAGATGACTCCTGATCCCAGAAAATTCAGAATTTTTTTTGAATAGTTAATCAGTTGAATAATTAATCAGAGTGGAAGAATTTTCAAATGGTATGCAGTCTTAATCTTTTATTAAGACCTATCTGGGGGTTGTATACAAAATTATTAGGTAATTTCATCTTTTTGATTCAAATGTCCAAAAATTAGTGTTTTGCATGGTTTTGAAATTGCCATTTTCATATATGTGTAGACTGTGCAAGAGACTAGTATCATGACAACTAAAACATATTCCACAAAACTAACTATTTAAATTTCTTTAATAATCTAGATTAGAATACATTTGAATTAAATAAAATTGTAGCCTTTCTGTGTGGTTGTAATCTTAGACTCCAATGTAGTCCACATTATTCATGGCCACATATAAGAAAACCTGTGTAAAAAGACATTTTTGGCTCTTTCTTTAAAAACAAGAAAAAGAATAATAATTGACAAATATGACAGGATTTGATGTAAACTTAGCCTACATTGTGATAATGATGATTTAATAATTTTTGGGCTGTGTCTGTCTTCATGTACATGCTTATGGTTTGAACAATGGTGCTTGATTGGCTGATAAGCTGTGCCAGATATTCTAAAGAGTTTCTCAGCACTTTGTAGGAAGCTGCCAGTCAAGCTATGTTTTATTCCCCTGGCTTGAACAGCAGTAGGGATTTTGCATTAGTTGGGTGTGTGCGTGTGTGTGTGTGTGTCGTGAGTGAGTTGAGTGTGAGGTGAGTAGTGATTGGAGTGAGTGAGTGAGTGAGTGAGTGAGTTGAGTTGAGCGAGGCGAGAAGTTACAGTTACATTGTGAGGTCATTTTGCATAGTGGGGGGGTACCCACCAGTGAAGTGTTTTACAATGGTCTAAAATGACATTTTGAGCCTTAAAAACTTAGGGAAAAAATAGTCGCGCCCTCTATTTTCTTCTGTATGTTACTGTGTGTTGGGGTGAACATACCCCCACAGAGACACACAGCACTCACCTATTTTCAATGGCCACACTCATAATGCATTGATATAACGAATTTATACCCACAATGCACAACAACCGCAAATACACCCACAATGTCCTGTTGTCGGTGTGTGTGTGTTGTGTGTCTCAGTTTTCGTAGGTTTGGGTAGGTTTCCATATGGTATGTATGCCTGTGTGTTCAGTTTGGTTAAGTTTTCGTTTTCAGTTCTTGCTCAAAGTTGAAGTCTGATTTAACCAACTTGGGGTTTGCATGCAATAGGGGTTCCTTCATATTTGGAGGATGTCAAGGTCATGACTGGCAAGGTAAAGTCATCTGAGGTCATGGCGTTCCAGACTGCATCTTGCCAGGGGGATAAACACAAATTCTGCTGTATTTTTAAAATTGAGATGGAGTATCTAATTTGTGACCTTCAGAAAATGTAGATATCACATTTGGCATGACTATGTCAATATGCTATTCTATGGCTGTAGAAGTCCAGATTATCAAAAGATAAAATGCAAGAGCTATTCAAATCGGAAGTGTTAGCTTTTATCAATGCTGATTATATTTCCATTTTCAAATCCCTACATTTTTGTTTTAGAAACAGTACCAAAGAGACTACATCCATGCTTGTATTGAACAATAAACAAGATAGCTTGTTTCTTAGGCCATATTTTTATATAGATCACCAGTGCTTACTGGAAACCTGCAACTACACCCACAGCCACATCGTTGCAGAATCCATGAATGCTCAACAAACCATGTAGGTACAATGGTGTACAGAGATTGGCTTCCAAGTTTGTGATTATACGTTTACAGTGCAGGGAGGGATACATGACCCCAAAAAGAGTGGGCAGGATTGGTTACAAGACCTGCAATTTGTTTTTTCCAGCTGTTCTCTTGCTGGTAGATGCAGCTTTTTTCAACATCACTTCAAAATCTAATAGAACAGCAGCTCGAAAGAGTAGAATGAGAAGTCTTGGGGAGCTTTGTGCATGTTGTGGTTGCTTAACGGGGGCAGATTTGATTTTGTGGGTCACTTTCCCTTTCTCCTTAGTACGCACAAAGTATACTGTAATATGGCTTTTGATTATCAAAAAGGGCTGTAATCCCTTGGCCCCAAAAATGCCCTTGTAAGGACATGATTTGGTAAGGAATTATAATGGTCTACGTCCATCATCAAAGCTAGTAATGGTTTTGTGATTTCAGAAGGGGAAGTTGACTATATGAGAAGGTTTGTCAGAATTGTTCAAACATTTGACGAAAGCTGCTACTTTACTTTGCTTCAAGCACACTTTGGCTATTCCCATGATATAATGTAACTCCCACTCCTCATTGGAATACACGTCCAATGTGAATGAGACTATAAACCAGAATTAAGTGTTTAGAATATTGTTAACTTGGAAAATTGAAAGCAGCATCCAAGTGAACAGTAAAATGGGGGGGGGGCAAATTAAAATTGTTTTGGACTAAATAAAAAGTGAAGATATTGAAAACTATTTTTGCTACGTACTGCAGGTGTCCCTCAGTGGTGCAAGTTCTCTACACAGGTTTTAGATGGCTATGATATAGTAGCTAGCGTGCAGCCATCTATTGCCCATATTACTAGTCAAGTTATCAATGACTGGCAGTGAGTGACAGTTACATTAAGCCAATTGGCACTTCACAATATCCAAAGATTCCTTTGAAATCTTATTGGTCAAGATAAGAACTAGCAATTGGGGAAAAATATCAAAATTGAATTTTAACTGCTTTTAATGCATTGAATGCTGTCCTTTTCCGGGCCTGCAGAGCAGGGGAACTGATGATGTCCAGCCCGCTCCTCTGTTTTTGTGTCGCCTCCCCTTAAGTCAGGAAGACACATAGGGATCACTTTGTCCACTGTAGTTGTTGTTGATTTCTGTTGTTGTCTGTTGGTGTTGATGATCCCTGTTTTTGTGAACAGGGTTATCATTTGCCTGTAATATCCACATACTTTTGATGGATTTAAACCAAACTTTGGTCACTGGTGTACATGGCTCCCCATTTGTTGATGAGGTCAGAGGTCACATACGAGGTCAAGGTCCCATACCGAGTCAAAGGTCACATGAAGGTCACGTTGTAAGAAAAAATATGCTGAAAATGACAATTGACCTCAAGTTGAAGTTCAATGAACCAAACTTGTTTATTTAGTTACATGCAAACCCTCATTTGTTTTGTGAGGTCACCGTCAAGGTCACATACTCCAGGTCAAAGGTGATGTTTAGGTCATCATTCACAAATCGCGATGGCAGGCGACACAAGCGGCGGTCTGAGGACCATGTATTTTTTTGTTAAAGACACTATCAGTGATTTGCTAAATCAGCAATCGAAAAAATCCATCAAAACAATTTTTTGCATTAGTAACAAGTAACATGGTATCCTAACATACCCTACAAATGATACGACCAGAAGACCTAATAAGGACAGAATCGGAGATTTAGTCATTACTGTCCGTTCGGACGCTTACTACAACACGTAAGTGTGGAGATCGTATCTTTGGACACTGCCATTTCTTCCTTTTCGTCATTCTACATCTGAAAGGTAACTTATGAAATTCTACAAGACTTATCCTTCACTTCGGAAGCTATCCTGCAATTCAAATATTTTTTTTTCAATGCACTGTAGTGGTCTTTAAAAGTACCTTTAGTTTGATTATTACTAGCCAGCATTCCCAACCTAGGAGTTGGAGTCGCAGACTCTGAGAAATGTGTTGCAAAGCTAACTTTGAAAAAAATGTCATAAAGTTCTTTGAATCCAGTAGGAAAAAGCACAATCATGAAAACGGTGCGCCTTTTAAAAAAAAAGAAACCTTAGGTTTTTCAATGACAATCGGTCAGTATAGTTGGTAGGGTGCCAATAGGCCAAACAAAATAAAGTATTTGGGTCACCCCATACTAGCATTTGGAAATGGGGTTCTGAGCAGAAAAAGATTGGAAAGACCCTTGGTTACCCTCCAGAAACTGACATTCAACTCATCGCCTCACAATTTTAGCATCAAAGGGCAAATCCTTTCTCAAAGCTCGACGCCTTAATAAAAAAAAATATGTAAACAGATTTTTTGTTCAAAAATTTAAACCCAATGTGATGAGAGATATCGGTATTTTTTTGTGTTGTCGGCAAGAGAGCACATCGGGATTGCTTGGTATTGTGGGTGTATCGTTGTGGTCAAAATGCTGACCCAAATGTTAAGCCTAAACAAATTGGGGTATACATAATTATGTCGATCAGTTTTCATGAAATTTGGATACAATGGTCCTTTGGTAGTTACCCACATTGTGCCCTCATGTGACCAGGGTGACCTCATGTGAACATGGGACCTACACGTGACTTTGTACACCATTGACTAAGAACGACGCAGATGAAACATGCAGTTGGTGCACACTGTATTGTGGTTTTTACAAAATGACCAAAATAGTTCTGAGCACATATGCATTCAAAATTCAGGGTCTTCACATGCTCTTATATGGCCCACTCATTCTGTTCAGGGAGAGTAATTATATTGCTCCCCTCCCCAACTTTCTAAATCACCCATGGGCCCTGTCAGATTACGCCCATAGATTACATTGATGTTTCAGTAATGTGGTTATAATCTGGTAAATAAATTTGTTTTGTCTGTGTTTTGACACAGCATTATGATTGAAGATTGTGTCACAGCAGCCGTTGCCTTGGTTTGTGACAACAAGGAAAGCATGTGTCGGTGTCTTCTATGCCTGCGTATCTTGGAGTTAATAGTGATTATCATATCCACACAAAACAACGGATGTACCTTGAGATTAATTTCAACTGCAAAGGTAACAAAAACCTTAGCTTTTGCAAAGGGGTAAACAAAACAAGTTACCTTTCCAAACTGAGCAAATTCTTCAAGTCTAGTGTGGGTCGGCAAAATGTTTGAATTCATGGCAAATCAAAATCATAGCCGAGTGATAGGTTGTGAAATGTTCAAAAATCAAGACTACTGTGAAATGATCCAGATCTTTTAAAGAAACTTTAAAAGATGCAAAACACAGTTAATAATGGTGGCGAAAAATATCTTCAGTAAGTTATGGCTTAATATAAAGTGATAACATTCGACATACGTTGTTGGTCAGAAGGAGAATCATGAATCGTACAGCAACCTCCATTTACTTTAGAGGAGTTTTGCTGGTGTGAAAGTATCATGAATGACAAAGTCCTTACCAACACCTTGATACTGTGCTTCAATCATTTTTTATTGACTTCAAAAATTAGTTAATGCACAAAGATAGGCCAATATTTTTAAACTAATTTCTTTGGATTTGCAGGGTTTATTGTGCGTGCAATTTTTCATATGGCATCATTTAAGATACCAAATTTGGTAATAAATTACAAAGCTCCATTTCTTTGAAATGTGCCATAAATATTTGTATTTGTTTTTTTTATGAAAAGAAATATTATCATTGAACTTATGGTGTGACGATTAAAAGATTGTGTCAAGGAAAACTCGACTTTGTGTATGGTACTTTATCTGTGTTGTTTCTTTTGCCAAGTTGCATCTTTTGTGAGCTTCAAGACAGCATGGCCATAATCAAAACAACTCTGCCCATGCCTTAAATAAGTGGCACAAATTTGGCATCGCCCACACTATATTGATTGTATCTCTGAATTAACAACAAAAGCAAAAAGATGAAACAACTATTGGAAGCAGTCTTTGTTCTTCATATTATGCCAAGTAAAAAGACTTATTTTGAAATTTCATATTTACCATTTTTTTCTGATTGTAACCATTTTTTTGCACCTTTAAAAAGTTTGGTTCATTTGCCACCTGTACTTAACCTTTATATTTATCAAGAACCTTTTTTTCTCTAATTGTAATCGTTACATTAGAAGTGTTATCCTCTTTCCAGGCATAAGACTACAAATAAACCTAAAACATAATTTTGTAATGCATAGCAGCTTTTCCTTGGCTGTGCACACCACTGTGTAACTGGTTTTATCCTGGGTCGGCAAGAGCGTTTTGGGGGGTGCAATTGGTTTCCAGTCCACGCTTGCTCTGTCTAGGCTTTTTTGTGTACTCCAATTTTCCCAAAACCTAAGACTGTCCCCAATAAAAACTATACCCCATCAAACTAAAAATTATAAAAATAATAAACTGTTCGTTATTGCCAGATATTTTGACTCTATTTGTTAGACAAGATCCTAAGCTAATCCTCGCTTTTATTCCATTCACTTTTGATGGCCCTAAGCGGGGATTTGTCAGTTGAACACAAGGATAAAATACCACTTGGGCCATTTTCACCTGAAGGTTCAAGAAACTAAGGTATAGGCGTGTAGCATCATTATGTGTATTTAACCCTTTTCAAACAAAAGAATATTCCAGATCAGAGTGAATGTTTAATCATGCATTTGAACAATCAATATATTATTTTTTCAGTGAAGCACCATAAATTATTGTTGTGTGAAATTAAGGACTCGCTCTCAGTGGACATAAATCAGAAATTCAGGGACATTTGGGGTAATTGTACTGCTGAAACTAATTTAACAGTCTACAAGTCTGTTAAGAAACAAATGTGTGGAAACGCTGGATGTGGATGGACATTATACCCTTCGCGCCTATTCCCCACTGCTCAAGATGCCAGGTAGGAATATGATGAAGAAATCAGTTGGTTCAACAAAGAGCAATAAAGGAAAGGGTGTTTTTGTGCAAAGGTCTCAGTTTACTTTCAACAATGGTCTTTTTCTGGTTCTACCTTCTGCTGAAACCTGGAGTAAAGCTGCGACAACAAGACTGTTTGGAATTGAATTTCCCAATGCCACATGTATTTTTAGCATTGCCGACATTATAAAATTAAATTTTGTTATATCACAAGAAGCAGCACTCTATACCTACTTTTTATTTTGATTTTCAAAACGATTGTCTTGTTGAAGTTGATTTTTCAATGGCAACTTTTGTTGGTATGCAGGATTGCCGAAACTGGCCCAACAAGGTTTTTCAAACTGTTTCAGATAATGAGCCATAACTCCTGAACCAGACCCCCAATACACCAACTAAAAATCTCACAGAAGCTGGAAACTCTAAAAAAGAATCTAAACTCAGGTGAGATGAACTTCAATTTTTTGGTCGCAAAAAATTATTTTTTGATTGTATATTTTTTTTGGGGGACAGTCTGGTAGGTTTCCTCTTCTTGTATATTGCTTCATATTTTATTTTATTTATTTTGTCCTAAAGATTAGATACAACATTGGGTATCATTAAGATCATACGCCTATCATTTAGAGTCATGGTTCCTTTCATTACTTTGAAATCCTACAGTTGGGGAAATGAAAATGCAACAAAATGTATATTCTACCCAAAAATGATAATTCCAGGTTTAACCCTGAGAAAATTTTCAACCAGAATCTACCTTTTCATGTTCTAATTTTGGTATATTGTATTTTTGCTCACACCTAGGATGACTTCCCAACTGGTAATCACTTATTTTGCTTGTGAAACACATGAGAGGAGCTGAGCCCTTGCGGCCCCAGCGGTCTGTGGATCTATATCACAGATGCGTTCGATGGGCTAACCGTAGTGAGAGTGAACACACTGTTTGTCGCCACTGGACGGCAACTTTCATGGACACAACTACTTGAGATCCAATGATACCAAAGCCATTGTAGAAATGTACTGCCAAGGACAAATCTTAGTGGGCAGACGTATTGCCCAAGCCTGCTGATCACATCTCTTAAATTACTTGCAATTTTTCCTTTCTTCCACGTTTAGGCCTTCTGTAATTGTGATAGAAATTGCCCCTGGTGCGCGGCTAGTTTTTTTGATAGAGTCTTCGCAGGAGAAGAAGTAAGTATTAGACTTATATAGTTTTGAAATTAAAACATTCAAAATGTAGGCTATTGGCAGGTCAATGGTAAAGCGTCAAACTTTCATCCTTTTACAAACTTCTCTACATGTGCACTTTATGGTGTAGCAGATGGTGTTTTTGAAAATCAATCCCCTTATCACTTTCTGTGCCTATACCCCTACTGTCCTACACACATGTACATGTACTTAGGGATACAAAGTATTCCAAAAGTTTTAAAGAACCACAGGACATGTCATATGCTGCAAAAAAAATCCCTAAGTACTAACGCTTTGTGGGCTAAAATGAGCATTAAAGTCGAGTTTTTATGTGTAAAGAATAGCATTTTTCATGGATCACATGACCCTATTGAGTTGAAATTTCCCAAAACTGTTGCATTAGTGGGATTTACCAAAACCCCTCTGTTGTTGGGTAGAGCACCCGTAGGGCATCCCTTTAAGTAGGGATGTGCAGCCCAGTGGCGTAACCGCTTTTTTTCAGGGGGAAAAGGGGGGCACATCGGGGGGAAGGGGGGGGGTAGATTTTTCATGTGGGGCAAGCATATATTAAAATTTGTTTATTATATGTTATGGCCTATGTAAATCACTAATTTTTTTCAGGGGTCAAGAGTGGGCAAGATATCCCCACAGTGTGGCGCTGCCCCCTGCCCCCCCCCCCTCTGGTTACGCCACTGTGCAGCCCCAATTAAACTTGGGAGCTTAATACTAATTTTGTCCTTGATTTTTGCTCTCAAAGTAGGACTTGGAACGGAATTTAGAGAAATTTGCAGGCTTTGGCCCAAAATTTGGCTAAAATTGACATTTTGGGGCAAAAATTGTCCCAAAAGGGACCTTAAGAACTGCTGGAGAAGTTTGACATGGGGTCTTAAGGGCAACACATCGATGGTACGTATTCTCCAATTCATCCAACCCTTTGGTAACGTATGTGCATTACTTCCCTTAAACCATGTGTATTTGTATACTCTATAAGTTTGTCTTTTGCCTACAAATCAACATATTGTCATAATTAAATGTCGCATCGTATCTGTTTTATGAATAACTGATCTTTGATTTTTTTCAGACTGACATGGCTTCCCTAACTGCAAGTGACCCATGTGAAGGGCTAAGAAAAAGTACTTGGAGGTCTCATATAGTTGCGAAGTCCGTATATTAGAAATAACATTGTAGCTAAAAGTTAGAAGTCAATTCAACTATTTTCATAAATCTAAGTTTCCAGAATGCTTTCCAAACAAGGTTTATTTTTTGAAATTGGGTTGCGGTTGGAAGTATCACATATATACCCTCACCGTCTTTGGTTTCTAGCCTCCAGAGAGAAGAAGGGGTTAAAGGTAGAAGGCTAAACCATGGACATCCGTGGAGGGATTCGAACCGGGGCCTCCGGCGCACGCATTCCCCTGAGCAGGGATGGCATCCTGAGGGAGTAGCTGGCCCTGCTAGCGATTTCGTGCCCATATGAGTTTTGAGCGATGATGTCATCGTCTCTCTTTTTGAAGTGATTTTCCAACCTCAGCTCATTGACTTCTAGTGAGTTTTGGTAGTATAGGGTTTAAAGTATACAAAGTTCATATATTTTGGCAATTCTTTCTTGATATTTTTCATGCATAATTGGCAAATCATTTTTTACCTCTGATACTTCAATCATACACTTGTTTGAGAATAGACCTTTCCAAAAAATAACATGGAAACTGTTCAGATGCAAAATACAATGTACAAGCCTTCCTTACCGCTCGCAACATTGCAATCTTGCGGTGCCGCGAAATACGCGTAAATGCTGCGCCCAACATTTCCGTATTGATGGACCGCGTTAGATGCTTATTGTTGTCATCATGGTTCGATAACTACTCGTTTTGAAAAGGTCTCTTTAGAAGAAGGCGTAAGTGCTCTTCGTAGCTCTATTATACATTGGTTTCATGTATACATACAATTCTTTAATCATTAAGGAATTGGGGTGAAAGCTTTTCTTTTTCTTTCTGTTAGGCTTTTCTACCATATGATCACAATTTTGAAGTTGCATACATTTCCAGTGGTAAATAAGGTAAAATACCTTAAGGTTTTTGTTCTTGCATGATCAAAACCCATAGTGTCATCTTTAGACCTGCTTTGTGTAACAGATGCAAGTCAGAAAGAACAAAACACTTGGTCTATAGTCAGGGACAGAATTAACTGACCAATTGCGCGTATGTCGAGGTTTGTCAATCGGCGCAGCGCGGACTGTGATTTGTTGGAATGTGGTAGTACGGGCGGGGTATGTTTTCGACAAAATAGTTAAAATGTCAAAACATCCCCTAATTTGAGTCGGATTTTTCAATTCACGGACAAAATAATTCACGTTAGTAAACTTTGGTAGTTCAATAGCTTTTAAATGTTCACAAAATTTCTTCAAGGAGACATTTGTTTTTGCACGGTCAATTCCGTCAGACTTGCAATTGGTCGCCTTATGTCTGTCTGGATTATAGTAATAAATGCAATTTTGAAAATTAGGTTGGCATTTTTCCTTTCTACACGCAAAATTTTTTTTCCCAATTTTTCAAAACAGGCTTGCCGGTGGAGGACATCACATTTTTGTTTGGTTTAACCTAACTCAAGTTTTTGATGCCTCCATTGCCCGATAAGACAACTTTCAAATTTTAACCAAAGACGACGACCAAGTTTAACAGAACCAATGTTTAAGGTGCAATTCTTGATTCAGCACTTCTTTTTTTATTCATTGAATCACTAGATATCCTTGAAGAAAGCTTATCTCATAAAATTTGAGTTGGATCCCGATCTTGCGGGTTTTGTGTTAACGAAGCAATTGCTCGTTTCCATGGTCCCATAAGCTACTGTGTGGTAATTTCTGAACATACAAAATTGTCGAATTTCTTATTTCTTACAGATGTAAACCTGAATTTGCCTTAAGAATTGGTCACAACGTGGGGATTACTAAGGCTAACGTTTTCGGATGATATAACAAATCTCAACTCTTTAGGTACGTCGAAGGGACGAGGCTGTGGATCAGCGAAATGGTCCCCTTTAACATGACTTCTTTCCTATTGGTGATTTCAGCTAAACGACCGCTGGGTGACCTCTGCTCTTTGGGTGTGCTGACCATGGTAACCTACTAACCTCTCATAACCTCTCAGTAGAATGGCCCAGTCGTCATCCTCATACAGGATTATTACAACAGCCAGTTTTGGGCAACACAATGTAACTATTGCACTAGGTTTTCGCTCCTCTTTAAAGCACTATCAGTGATCCACCCAAAAAGTCAAAATATTCGAAATTTTTGCAGTATCGTCTAAGTTGAAGAATAGTCTCTAAAATTGGCATAAGGTATCGCAATGAAAAAATGAAATTACCAGAAAAGGTAAGAAGCAGCTGCGTTCAAAGATATAAATTCTCATTTAAAGTGCTTGTTCGATCGTCTTTGGGACGCGCCGCCCCTGATTTCCTACCTTACCCGGAAGTCTATCAATTTGATATCAAAGTGAAAGGCCCTATTTTTGGCTTACTCAGTAAGTCTATAAGAGATTGCTGGGTGATAGATCAAATGTCATCAAACTTTATTTCCCATTACTTCCACGTATAAAACACACAGTTATATGGAGGAGTTGAGGGCAAAAGGTCTATAGGGACCAAAACACTCACCCCCCTTGGAAGACATTACACTCAAGAAACATGGCATAACTATCAAGAAATGCACAGAAAGTGTTACACGTGTACCACTTTGTACACATTCTTTTAGCTAAAATCATAGTCAATCTCTTGGTTCACTGTAGTTGTCTGGCGACTCTTTGCATGCGTTGTTAGTAAGGTCTCTACCAGAAACAGGGAACCATTTTTTTTGGACATCAGGTCAGTAATTAGATATACAACAACCCATGGCTTATTGTAGGCCTGGATGTTTATTTTTTGGCTAGAGTGACCCGACACTCTGCAGTTTCTTTCATATAGCGCCCTAGGTAATTTTACACTAGTTGGTACAGGTAGTGCAATAACAGGATTTTGTCACACAATGGAGTATGTTACCTCCTTAATTTATAAATGTTTTCCTTTGCATGACAAGTAAAAATTTATTTCTCCCCTTTGATTGCCACTTCATTATTTTTATGAACTGTGTGTATGTGTACATTTGTGTGTGTTTGCATATGTGGCATGTGTTTGTGAATTGGAAATTAAATGTTAATGGTAAAAATGTGGTACTAAAAATTAAAAATTGTTCCAGAATTGGGTATGAAGCAAAACAGCAAATGTACAGGGTGGGGGGGGGGGGTTCTCACATTGAAGTTGGTTCTGTACCACTTATAAGTCCCTCATTTTCAGGTCTTTTCAGTTCCAGGACCCCCATTTTTAGGACCATGTTCCAGAGTCCCTACTTTTCATGTCCAAAAGCCACATTCTACCAAATTTTCTCAAAACCCCTCAAAACGTAGCTGGGAATTGAGGGAGACGCAAGCTTAATTTTTCTTAACCAAATTTTCTGAACAAACCTAGTTTTTGTGGTACCTCATTTTTGGCCTGGGCCGGCCTCACCGCCCCCCCCCCCCGTCCTTCCCCGTTACAGGTTTTATTATAGTCGATTCGTGTTGATAACGTTTGTGCCCCTGGAGTTTTTGTACCTATTCAATTCAGTCGGGAGAGGAAAATTAAGAATTCAAATGGCACGTCCACCACTCCGGATTATTTGGAGAACACTCCGTCATATAACCCCCTCACCTGCCACTAATACAATTTCCATTCATGTATGGAAACGCACCATAGTGTATTCAGGGCTTGACATTCCTCACAATCACATGATTAACAGATCCCTTCCCTGGTCCCTGCGCCTCATTGAATTTTTCACCTCTGCAAAAATGGTACGGGGTCACATATCAGATGAATCGAGTATAAGAAGCCAGAAAGCAAAATTGAAAAAAAAAAAGACCAAAAGTTGCAGGAGATCCTGTACTGACAAAAATTTTGTATGTACTTGGGTTTGGACATTCGCAGTGAATATAACTATGGTTGACAGGTGGCAAGGTTTCACTTTATAATGGGTTGATTTGGTTGGAGTTGGTGGCTGACAGGAAGGGGTGTCCCTAATGTAAAATGGCAATTTTAGCTTTATAACATAGATCAGTGGTTTTAATAACTCTGACCATGCTGACCATATATATCAGGTCAACAGAGGATGTATTTTACTTCTACAATTTCTGGAAATTGAAAATGGGGGGAGGATGTCAAATGGAAGAAAATTCTTTTTCTTCAAAGTTTAATAAAGTTGAGAAAACAGCAGTTTTATGATTACTGTTAAATTCTGTAGCTAATCCCCAGGCCTTATCCATACACAGCCCGTGCCTAATCCTCCATGCATCTATATTTTACCTGTTTAATCCCTGAATATACCACGTACCCTTACGCAATAAATTGTACAAAAATTAGGGTTTTTAACCTAGATTTAGTTAGTCTTGTAGCGTTTTGCTGCCCCCTGGTTGATGCATACTGACATCATTGGTTGACAGGACAAAGTCAGTATTCCATGGTGTTCTGGGTTGTGGTGAATGGTTGGGGGTAGTCAGGTAATTGAATGAATACAGGGATCCATGGTGAGGTGATGGTGTGTTGAGCCAGTTGTTGATGGAATAAGTGGCGTCGCAGGGATTCAGTTTGGTGCCAGTAAGTAGGCCCAATTGCCATTTAATTTGAGCCCATTTACTGTAATTTTGTTGTTGTTTCTTTTATTTACTGAGGGATTACTTGCATGTTAAGACAACCGATATAGAATGTTTCCAATTTGATAAGATATCCAAGTGATCCAAAATCAAATATTTTTGTTTATCACTAATAATTGGTTGGACAATCAAAGTATGATTTGCAGCTGTCTTGACTTGCCATTTAGCCATTTTGAGCAATTTCTGGAAGCCTTTTCATTTTTTTTTTTAAATTAAAAATAAAAAGTGCATTTTACATGTAGGTTGGACTACTACTGGAACAAACTGTGATTTTTTTTTTTTTGCCCTTAACAATGAAACAAATTTCACTGGCTATGCCTATAGCCCAAACATCCTTTTCGGAAAGAACTACATACCTGACGATCACCGCAAAAAGGTGGTAGCGTTTTTTTTCTTGTTGAGATCTAGGGTCAAATTTTTCCAAACAAAACGGTTCGCTCCGGATTTTGTGAAAGTGGAAAAAATGCAGTAAGGGACGTTAGGATATGGGAATTGTCACTTAATTGGTTTTGTTTTTCATTGCATTTGCACAACTCAACGCCACACTTCTGGATAAGCCACAACTCTCTTGATGCTCTGCGTTCTCATTGAATTTCAGCTTCAAATCCAGTTCAGATAAAACCTACCTACTGTTTTCATGGTTAACCATCATTTAGCACAGTAGTTAATAGGGCATATGCACAATGCATTATCGTGTCTAGCATAAAAACGCAAGTTTGATTCCCACAGTACTTGATGGTCATGTGTACAAGTGGTCAGGCTCTCATCAAATATAGAACCGATAGACAAAATCCAGACAGGCTCCTTTATTGTCCCCGCTTAAGGAGTTCGGAACGGGGACTTGAAATGAGCAGGTCGTTCGGTCGTCCTTTAGTTCCCGTTCGTTGCCGTCTGTGCACAAAAATAATGTCCCCGCCGAACGAGTTCGAACGGGGACTATGAAATGATGCAAGCGTCGTTCGTGCCTTTTTAGTCTGTTTCTTTCCGTACTGTGACAAATGTTAACCATGTTTGTATACCATTTTATCTGAGTTCCGTAAGGGCGACAATGATTTAACTTGGTGGACAGAAGCGGGTTGATGAGTTCCTCGACCTGATTGGATTTTGGCCGTAAAATATGCTAATTAAGTTTCCAATTATCATAATTTAGAGAGAATTTTTCTGGCAAGGCCTGTGTACAAAATTTCTGGAGTTCTTAAGGCATCTAGATGTAACTTGGTGGAAAGAAGCGGGCTGAAGAGTTTCTGACCTGATTAGATTTTGGGCATATTTTCGGGCAAATTGAGTATGCAAATGAGCTAATTAATATGCAAAAATCGCGTAATTTGCCTATAATTTTTGAACTGGTATAATGGATACTGCAAAATTCCTGTGCTGCATAATAGCCTATGGGCACATCTTTTTGCAATTTGAAAGTTTGATATTGCGGCTTAGGTATGCGTAATTGCTGGATCTCTGAAACGGTACACAGTCGGATAGGCAAATTCCTCGCTACATGAGACTATATGCTATAGGGAGGGGCGGGTTTTTGGGGTGTGGGGAGGGGGGGTGGGGTGTTGGTGAGGGGTTGGGTGTTGGGGAGAGTTGGGTTGGTGTGTTTGCGGGGGTGTTGGGGGAGGGGGTTGGGTTATTGCGGGGTGTTTTGGGGGGTGGTTTGGGTATTGCGGTATGTTGGGGAGGGGTGGGTGTTGCGGGTGTTGGGGAAGGGGGTGGGAGTGTTTGCGGGTGTTTGCGGAGGGATGAGGGTGTTGCGGGGTGTTGTGAGGGGATGGCAGGTTTGCGGGTGTTGGGGAAAGGGGGGCGTGTGACATGGTAGTGGGTGGGGTGGGGTTGTTGAGGTTGTTAAGGAGGAGGTGGGGTACGTGTTGCAGGGGTGTTTGGGTGAGGTGGGGGTGTTTGGGGTGTGGGAGGGGGGCGTGGGTGTTTTGCGGGTGTTTGGGGAGGGGGGTGGGTTTGCGCGGGGTAGTGGGAGGGGGTGGGGTGTTGAAGTTGCATTTATCAATGTAGTTATCGCAACATTCGGCGGGGACATATTTTACGCATCGCGTACATACGAGTTCGCCTTTTTGTGTTGTAGAGAGTTCCGTATGTTTTCTTATTGGTATGTCGATGACTGTGGGAGTTGTCTTCATTACTATTTATTTAAACTTGTCTGTTACAAAGAAAAAAAAACAATAGGCTCAAAAATCACTGTCATTATATGCCGTTATTCTGCTGTTCGATATAGGATACATGCATACCAGGAGAATCTAAGTCGTCTTCTAGATGGATTTCGAAGGGTTCAACAAGAAGTTTTGGAGGCATCCGTATATTATAATGTCGTATGTAGTGTTTAAGGAAGGTTTGCACATAGAATCACTTACCCCTTGACTAACGAAATGTCAAGGAATATCAAAAGAATGAGTTTGATTTGCTTATATTTCAATATAAAACATAAGCTGCATGATAGTAGATTTCAAATTACGTGAGACTCATACATAAATCGTAGGGGGGTGGTTCAATCTCCGGCATGTGGGACTAGGCCTTTGTTGCCATCCACAAACATATTGTGTCATGGTACCAGGTTACTTTAACAGAATCGGCTTACTGAACTGATTCAGGCAGTCTACAATGGGCTGTTAATGATAGAAGACTTGTCACATCCGCTTGTGCTAATCCTTATACAAGTTTGGGCCCACGTTTTCATGAAAAATAAAACTTAGGGTTTTATGGTGCCTGTTGTACATTATGCATTTTTCTCCAGTACTGTGATAAGGAATGAAATTTTGTAGTGTCAAAGGTAAGATATATTTCACGTACAACATACGAATATTTGCAGGTGTTTTTCTCCTGATACTTCAAATAAAACAGCCAATCTATCTTTAGATATGAAGAAAACAATGTATTTATGTCAAACTTTATTACTAGCTCTACATTACTATTAGACATTGTAATGAGTACCATAAACTTTTCTAACCGTGGCCATTAAAATAATTCCTCTTACCCTCTCACGGTGAATGCACAGATCAAAACTTTTTAATGAGGTCTCACTTATTTGAAATCTCGATAAGTATTTACTCCCAATAGCAAATTAGGAATTTTGACAATTTTTATCATAAACAGGCTGGAAAATTGCCAAATTTCCAGGGAACACCATCAAATTCCCTTCCAAGATTGCAAATTTCCCTTTAATTCTTATTATTTCTTTATTTACAAGACAAAACATTTCCCTCCAACAGGAACCAGGTTCCCCGTTTCCCGTACTTTTTTTTCCAGGCTTTTATCAAAAACAATGATCTAGCTAAGCCTGGCAGATGAGATTTTTTTAATGGATAGCTTTACAGCCATGGAAAAGTTAGGGCTTTTAATTTTTATGGGCACCTGATGTGAAAACCTTGTGGCAACCCATAAAAATAGGCCTCCCACCATTAACAGTTAATCTTGATGTCTATACAACTAGAACGACACCATTTTGGACACTAATCTTTTTTGAACTTTTAAATAGTGTTTTAGTTGATTATGTGAAAGGTCCTGGCCCTCCCGCTAATAGCCCCTCGTCCCCAGAAGCCTCAATTTTACCGAAGGTGGTCACTTTTGTATCAGAAGAAAGCTGCTATTTTTCTCATTTACCCGTGAAAGCTTAGAGTCAAAGGATGTTTGGTTTGGAGTTCATGGCGAAATGTGTGCCCCAATTTGGTCGAACCATATTAATTTTACAACAGTACTCTATGGGGCTTACAAATCAACGTTTTAGCTCTCGCATCAAACGGATTGAAATATCAGCGTGAAACTTACAGATGTGTTTTGAGTGAAGGCCAATCTATCAGATGACAACGGTCCATATCCTGTAAACTGCCATCCCCCTTTAATAGACTTTTTAATGACATAAAAAAGTTACCCCTACCCACTCCCTCCTCTTGCTCTCCCCTCATCTACTATAATAGGGTATGAACTACAAGGTACCTTGAGATGAATATTTTGGGAAATTGCAACTATCAGATGACCTTGCATTGCTTTAAAGTTCAACGTAAGGATTTCACATTTAATGTGTCCCTAAAAAAAATCGAAAGTACTAATTTTTGCCTGATGTAAAGGTTTCCATAAAAATAATATTCTGAAGGATTAAGCTGATTAAATGTTCCTTCCTTCATACAAAACTTTGAATTTTCTAATTTCGTATAGGAGCAATTATATACCTCATATATAGATTCCTGTCAATCTGATTGGTTAAAAGTGGAGGCATAAAGTCAACTAGCTTCAAGAATTGAACAAAAATGAACTATGTCCCTGGGAGAGCGGCATCTCTTCAGGGAATCTATGCCGCTGGACAAACTCTTCCCACATAGAGAAACTGCCGTACGGACTATCCATCCGTATTACGAGTGTACCTATTGAAGCTGGTGTAAGAGATGAATACAGGCGCAAACTCGTCCGGTCACATTCTGTGTGTGAAGCAACGATCGCTTTTTGGGTAATTTTTGTTTCACACATTTTACCACACAGTGTCTGTCCAGAAGTCGGTACAAACAAGCCGGAACAGGGCACGAATGGCTGAATCACATGCCACGCTTTGAATTGTCGACCACAAGGTCTTAAAAAATGAATCATAGATGCGCAGCTGATAGTGCTAATACCAAACGGCAAGGGACAATAACGCCGTAAGATATTCGAGATTATTTGACAGCGGTGGACGACCATCTGCAGGGCGCCGTGGAAAGGTTGCCGGATTCGGAGTTCGATGAATTGCTACGGATCTTGCCGGATCATAAAAATGGCACTCTGTATAGCAAAAAGTCCATGATGGCGATCCGGTTTGGACTCAACTCACATCATCAACACAAGAAAGTTGATATCAAAGGTTCATGAAGATTTTGCTAATTTCTTCACGAGTTTACAAATTGTTCTCGCAACCCTGAACCAGCAAGGTAAGGCTTGGTAAGGGTGTTGTTAAAGCACAAAAATCCCTATCGCCAGAAGACTTGGCCTTAATTCAAGAGTAACTGGACTTTGAATGATCCACAAGGTTCTACAGGACAAGTTATGTTCCTGGAAGAACCTGTATTTGCAATCCTGGCAGGAAGAACTTACGAGACATAATGCAGACTTTTTAAAACGTTGACATGGAATGAAGAAGTGGAAACTTTTGGAATTAACTTGTACTGTTTGCGTTTTGCTGTTATAATTTTTGGATTGTAATTGGAAACACTAGAAAGTGGCTCCGGAGTACTATCGGTAAGTTACACGAAATTGTTGTTACTAAACTATGGCCTACACATATTAGGCCCTCTCCTATTTAAAGAATCTGGCTTAGAATGTTCTTAACCAATCAGATGACAACGAATCTATATATTCGTATATACAACAAATTTAACTGCTTTTATCGGGACCTGGTTGAAACTGTAGGCCCTCGGTGATCTCGAAACATACGATGCCCCTCGGCTTACGCCTCGGGGCATAGATGGTTCGAGATCACCTTGGGCCTATAGTTCAAACCATGCCCTCAAAGCAGTCAATATTTGCATAATATGAAATTCAGCCTATGTTTACCATTGAAATATAAGCAAATCAGAATTGCCCTTTTCTCTCATATAGGCATTTCTGTAGCCAATACAATGGTAAAGAGATCTATTGAGTGTCTAGTCTATATGAAATTACTATAATGACACAAATTTGGTTGCCTTAAAAATCTCTGTTGCACCGTTAACATCTTAGCAATTGTATACCACGCCCCCACACATTTCACACACTGTGACAGCATTGTGTTGGTCCATTGCTATTCCAGGTCACATGCGTGGCACACATGAGGGCATTCAAGACACTTCTTCATACAGTGAATGTCACACACCTAATTATCCTGGCCAATGTCAGAAATCTGTGATTACTAACCGTCACAACTGCACCGTGCCAAGCTATGGATACTACACCAACAGTGAGCCTTGTCTAGGCACACACAAGTATCTGGAAGTCACTTATAGATGTTAAGAGTTTTTAACTTTTTACATTTTTTTTTTCAAGTTTAGGTGACTGCCCATGTGTGCTTTCTGGTAGAAAAGGAATAAATAAAAATGTGACATGAAATCAATTAAGGGGTTTGATGTGTGATCTGTTACGCGCAAGCTGTTTGAGCTTGAGCATTAAATTTAGCACCACTGCGGCAAGCAAAAGAAAGACTTTTGCATTTTTGAGGTGCGAAAGTTCACACGCAGATAACGTGGATATCTGTGCATTTTGTTTGAGTTTATTTGCGTGGAAGAATTAAAACCAAAAACAAATCACGTCAATAGGAGTCCTCTCGCCAGCTTTAGGCGCGCATCCTCTACGCAAGTTGTTGTTTTTCCCCCACCCCACTGCATTGCTGCGTAGACCATACATTACTGGAATAGCGGCAACACGAAAAATGGGAGAGGAGGTTAGCCCCCCACCCTACACCTCTTATTCATGTCAAGGAATATCTTCACCGCCTGCCCCTCCCCCCCATCACCACAATCCACTACTACCCCAACCAACCTCCCCCCACTTATGTCCTTCCTCCCCTCATACTTCACTCTTGACACCATCATCAACAAAACCACGCTCCTTTTTCACAGCACACGCCTCATCCTCACTACCACCCACCTTCGTCGGCTTTCCCTGCTTGTTGCCCCAAAACAAAGGTGCCAAATTGTTGAAAAGGATAAAATTTGAGGTGTTTAGGCATTTAATGGAAAAAAAGGAAGTTGGTGACCCCCATTTTTTATTTCAAAATTTTGAAAGAACGAACAGCGGGCCCCCTAACATATTTAGAGATTACCAAAATTTATCGAGAAGTTTTTATTTTGTATTTTTTTCAAATTTTTGACTTTATCCCATAGACGGCGTGTGGTTGCAAAAGTGACAAACAACCGTTTTGTTTTGGATATAGCTCAAAAAACAAATCAGCTGAACCCATTTTTATTTTCAGATTCTTAATCAAAATGTGTAAATAATAATTACATCGAGAGTGGACAACAGAAGGGACGTACACTCAGCACTTAAATAAAATATGAAAAAAATTCTGTAATCTGCTGGGCAGAATTAAAAATTGTTTTGTTATATAATGTTTGCTTATAGTACTATATATGAGCCTTTATGAGGTGTTAACATTTTGAGTAATAGATTTGCTTGGTAGAAAATATTAAAACATTCACTTCTCAAAAAGCAGTATTCAGTCGGAATTCAAGAAATTCTTTAATATTTTCTTTCAGTGCTGAGTTACGTCTTCTGATTGTCAACCCTCGCTATGTTAATTCTGAAAATTTTAATCGAGTAGTTCACTAACAGCACTAACAAGTCAAACCCCCTTAATTATACATGACCCTCTATACACTGCAATATGCATAATGCTACATTAATAAAAAACAATCACTTGTGTAAAAAAATGTGGGTCTCATTTCAGCCTTCTGTCATATGAATGATCCCCCTTTCATGCCAAGTTGGGATTGAGTAATGCATTTGCTTTTTCAAAAATTTCTTACAATTTTTGGGGGAAAATTAGTCAAAATTCCTCCTCTGAGGCTCTTAAAAATTGTCCAAATTCTAAAAAGGGTCAAAATTTTGAGCGATAAAAAATGGCACATTTGTATTATTAATTTGGCCCAAACTATGACATCTTGGTATATGGTTCCCATTTTGGAACCTAGAAATGGGTCCTTTTGTGCCAAGAATTGGTTATTAGAGATATGCTTGTGGCGTAACCAGACTTTTGTAAATGGTGGAGGGAGGGGAAGAAAGGGGTTTCCGAGGCATTTGAGGGGGGGTGACCACTGTAGACACTGTACAAAAGGTTTCAGTTCATTTGATGGCTGGGGGGCAAGCATTCCAAGGAGGGGGCCAGCATTTTGTTCTAATTGATAAACAGAAGCCCATGTCCAGTTATTTTGAATGGTAATGTGCACACTAAATCCAAGGAAAGCAGTTGTCCTTTAGCTAAGAACAAGATAAAACTTCTTCAGTGTGACATTTGTTTGATTATTGAAACTCTCAGCAAGAAAAAAAATGATATTCAAAATCTGTGTATTTGTATCAATATTGGCTTATTCTACACTTTGCAAAATAAATGAAACAAAACTAAACACTCTCCAAACCCATTGGTTTACATTCTTTATCGCAAGTGTTCTAAAAAATATTTGCCCACAAGCCAAATGCCTTCAAAAATACTTTGTCTAGGGGCCAAATCTATTTATTTTCTTATCTTTTCTGTATGTTTTTGGATAGTTGGTGGGCCAAACGTCATTAGTTGGCAGGCCCGATTTTGCCTGTGGGCAGTCAGTTGAGGAGCCCTGCTTTCCACCTTGTATGAAATTAAGAATTAAGTATCAAATTACACATGACAGACTAATGTGCACATGAACGAAAGTGTGTAGTAAGCTGAAAGTATCATATGTATTTTTTTACTCTTGTGACCAAATCTTGTGACTATACTTTGACCAGCACAAGGAAGGCAGAAATTATTTTTTTGTTGTTGTTGTTATCAATCCATGCAAATTTATTCCTGCACACTTTTCCCTTGTAACAAATGTACGCATCACAACCACACTCGCACTACACCGTATTGTGTATATTCTTATTAATTATTAGTTAACAAGATCACATATTTTGTATTGATCAATGTATACTTACAGTTAGTCATTTCCAGTTTGCAATAATGATTTACTCTCACTTTATTAGCTGACCTTTGTTTGAAAAGGGTAGTGATTTAGCAAAAAAGGGCTATATTTAAAAAATGGGTACACGGCTAATTCATGGTAGTAGCCACGCAGCTACCACCCGACCACCAAGTAGATGAATTAAACTACCCACCAGGATGTACACCGGCGCCAGATGGATTCCATAGGGTTTTTTTTGCCGTATAGACGGAACACACAGAGGCTGTCTGCACCGTCGCGGAGTAGTCGATCCTAAGTGGTTCACACCGGCTATCAGTGCAGATGTATTTTTTTTAGGATGCCCGATTACAATTCGTAATGTTCAGAAATGACCAAAAGATGCTAAACAGATGGTCATAGCACCCTCAATCAGTCCACTATAAAAATGGCATGTCGTAAACGTGAGGTAGCTATTTGTGGTAGCCGTTTTGTGTCTACTCCAGTACCTATTTGCATTAGTTGGAACTTCTATCCTGAAATGTTATAACAGAAAAAGACTGTACCCAAAAAGTTTGGCAAGTTAAGGACTAGGTTAGTGGGATCAATTGCCAGCAAATAAGTAGAAACGTTTTACAAAGAAGATTAATATAGTGAATGCTATGCTTTTATTAAAGGGGGGATGCCCGATTTAAGGTATAAGTTTTCATCTTGATCGAATTAGCTTCACCCCAAAACCCCCTATGTTAAGTTTTGCACTGATATTTTCAACCCCGTGTTGATGTGAGAGCTATCGGGATTTTGCAATCCCCATAGAGAGAGACTGTGTAAAATTACTATTGGTCGACCAAAAAGGGGTACATTTTCGCTCATACCATCCAAACCAAACATCATTTATCCGAAGATTTCACAGGGAGGGGGTGGGTAAATGAGGAAAGGAAAAACCGAAGCTTAATTCTGATACCAAAATTTAGAGCACTTCCGGTGTAAAATCTGGGTCCCTGGGGGGACGAGGCTATTAGTGGGGAATCGGGCCATGGACTTTAAGCTCAGGTACTGTTCTCACATTGTAAGTAAAAAAACCTTTACCTTTCTCTCTCATACTTTTCAGTGGACCAACAGGGTGGGAACCATGCGGTGAATACGGGCTTACTCATAACACCTAGTCAGATCTGAAGGAGCATGGGCTAGACTCAAGCTACAAAATAAAACAACCAAATGGGCACGAAACATCTCTTTAGAAATGTCAAAAGGAATGCATGTAAAATGTGCCTGTCAATCTATCCATTTTGAAACGTTTTTTGGTTAAAACAGGCCAAAGGGCATATTGTACGCTGAATAGAATGGATATATGAAGAAGTGCCCAACTGATTTCATTTAAACCAAACCACACTGTTTTCAGAGGGAATCTTTCAGAGATTCGAGTAGAATTATGGATATTACTTCAAATCTTGCTACACAGGTTTCCCTTTACCGGGTACTTTTTATTTTGTAAATATAAGGGTTGGTAGAGAACGTTGAGAAAAACCTTAACACCAAATTTTAGTTGATTATGATTGAGTTTGACCGTTATAGTTTTATGACAAAAGTTTGTAATCAGTGTACCCATATAGACCGTAAGCCAGAAGGTTTTGATCAACGAACGAGATACCAATATCAGAACCACATGGAAAATTAGAGAAAAATATAACTTTTGCAAATAGAATGTCTGCCAGAGGACCACCGCCTGCGTGTTGGCCAGGGGGAGCGGGGTCGGTTCAAGTGACTTGGAGGTTCAAGTACTAGGGGGTCAAATTTTAAACCTGCTTTAAAGCGGCACTGGCACATTTTCGCCCAAAATATGCAATTTCTTCATTTGCTCTCAAATGATTAGTCTAGGCCATTGGAAGACAAGAGATATATTTTACAATAAAAAATACATACCCAAAACAGATAGGGACATTGATATGAGGATAAGAAATCTAGGTAATTTGTAGGCCATTTTTTAAGTTTTCCATTAACTTCATTCTTTAATCAACAATGTGTATATTACATGCATGAATATTTGACTCGTACTCACTGATATTAAAACCAAACACAAAGGTTATAGACCGGTCAAACAGTGTTACATAGCGTTGAGAAACATGATACGGCGTGCGTGTTCTTGTGTGAAACGCCATTTTCGTTGTCTGCTGGAAATTTTTTTAATTTTTTTTTGCGTCGCCGGCGACGATAACTAATTACAAAAATCGTTCCGTTTAGCCATAAGGAACTGAAATTTGGTCTTAATTATTCGGAGTGAGGGCTTTTGTATAAACGCTTTACCAAACCTGCAAAAATATCAATTTGAAAAATCGTGAGGCGCCTATTTTCAAATGTGCCCGTGTCTCTTTAAATCTAATGTAAAATATTCAAAAAAAATATTAAATGAACCAGATCAAAATATATGCCTTATTTTTCATAGGGTTGGTAGGGAAGGGTTATAATGTTCCACATCCCTACTAGAGTCCTACAGGGAATTCTTGAACCCTCCATTATTACAAAAGATGATGCTGAGAGTGCAAAAGCTTTCATTATTGGATATAGTATCATTAAACAATTAAAAAATATTTTTATAAAGAATTCTGGTATTATAAATGTTGACCTTTCTTGAATAAACACAGACCTTTAGCCTATTTTCTAAATACTATGGAAAGGAAGCACCACACGCATGTGATCCAATATGATTTTTATCCTGGTTACCTAAGGAATAATTGAGCAGTTAAATCATTTGATCCCTATATTAACTTTACTCTTCTCTCCCAGGGCCACACGCAGAAGCGGTTCTCTGGAGGACATTCATATTGGCAAAAAGTATATTTTTCTCTGAATTTTCCCGTGTTCAGATATGGGACCTCGTTCGTTTGATCAAACCCTTCTGGGCTGATGTATAGATGGCCATTGTGCTGCACATTAGGGCTTATTCAAAAGAGACAGACCACCTGAATGTATGAAGCAAAGCTGTGGCAATGGAATGTATAGGGTATTATAGGGTACAGTGGAAGATATGTGAAACAGTCCCTTTATAGAGATACAAGGCATTTCCAGAAAGGAGCACCCCCCCAATTTTTGTTAACCCAGGTTTTTGCATATCTCAAATGCCTTCCAATGTATTATGGATTTAGATCACACCTGAAGCGGAATTGACGATTGCTGGGGCAACAAACCATTACATGGCACTTCTATGGCGAACTGGCAACCCATGATGTTACACTATACACTATACCGTGTATTATACAAGTTTGTATAAAGCACCATTGATATTATTTTTTTACATTTTAATGATGTAACTTAGGTGACACAAATGAAAATAATTTCTAAACTTAAACACTGCTATAATTTTAATATTTTCATGTCATGTAGTACCATTGATAAGTTGGGCACACAATTACAACAGCTATTTAAATTGATCACATGATTACAACGTTAAAATGCGTTCCTCTCCAACTCTAAATTCTGCATGTATCCTTCCATTGAGTCAGTGACACCAATCATGGCAGGTATTTCTCAGGCACATCTAATTAAGGCCAACTGTGCGTGGGCATGCGTACGCTTCAGTCAATGCTAGCAATTTGATGTTGCACCAATTATAAATATTGCATTGGACATCACTGACTTGAGGAATTTGAAATAGAATATGTTGCTATATTTACTGTAAAGAAAAAGGTGTGATTTGGAGATATCAACAAAAAGTAGACTTATGAATTCAGATATACAGATTCCTGAGGAGGGCACTCAATGTATACGTGTATGTAAGCACCAGCTTGAAAGAAAAAATGGTGTGGTCTAGTCCAAAAACAACTGATTTTGCTGAATGGGCATTTTTTTCAGATTATCCTCAATTATTGTACTTGTCAAAAATATATTATTAGCGTTAAAAGTCATGACTTATTTGGCACCATAGAGTGATTTTACAAACTGTTTCAGGGTCAGTAACAAAGTTTGGCATCTAAGAGGGGGTCTAGGTCTATGTTTTCAAATTGAAGAAAATGAGGCTACTAGCCCACAATTGAGATAGCTTGGATCAGAAAGTGTAAACTTTCAAGCGTTAATGATTTGGCTTGAGGTAAATAGGACAGTCCGTTCAATTTTATGCTCGATTTAAGTAAGCAAGTCTCGCACATTCGATGCATTTTTGTATACATTTGTATTAAAAAGGCTCCACCCCTGTTGATTTTAAGCAAATATATTTTTTATAGTATATGACCACAATTACAAGCTTTTGAGTATTATTTTACTTGTTGGTTTACAGGGACAGCAATAACTGGAAGCCCTATAGGGTTGTCCATTACTGGTCCTAGCATATCTTATCCATCCACCTGTTCATTTAGCAGTTTTCATGATTACTTATTGTTTGATTTTTAACATTACTGTATTATTCATTTCTGTCAAGTACGTTATGTTTGTAGGAATAAATCTGAATACTTGAATCTTTTCAAAATTAATACATTAATAAATTCATGATGCATCAAACTAACTCGAAATTTCAGCTCGACAGGCATTCTTATGTATTTCTTTATAGTCACTCACCCCGTAGTGATTTTTTTTTAACTTAATTTAACCCCTTAGATCATCCACAATTTGTGCACCAAAATGCACTCTCAAAAAATATCAAATTATATTTTAAAATAAATGAACAATCATTTCCAAATTGTGGGCCAAATAATAGTTTTTTTGCAAAAAATATTTCGATTAGTTTCTCTCAATATCTCAAATGGTGAAAATCGAGATTTTATGAAACAGGAACGAACGTAACCCAAAACGAAAGGTCGTTTATCAACAGGAAATTTGGCAAGATATTAAGCATCCAAAGGGCTGTGGTGAGGAAAACAATGGAGCCGGATTTTTGGAATTAGGGCTTTTTTTTTTTTTAATTATGGCCTTAAAAGTTCTCAATTGGTCGCTCCTGGTTGCCATTGGCAAACCATTATAAAAATCCGGCTCCAGGTTTCTGACGCATGTCCCATTGTACACCTTATAACTTCAAGTATGGTTGTAAGTGCAAGTTACTTGGGTAAAGCAGTTACGTTGTCAAGTGTTTTCGCCATTCAGAGGGCCCCTGGTCAGTTACCATGGCAACAGATCAAAATAATGGACCATTTTTCAAAATTTCAACATGGCTACATATTGAGTATTACAACTGCAATGTACGGGCAAAAAAGTAGACCCCCATTGAACTTCGAGATCATTTTTTAAGTTATTTCAGCGGGGTGCTCACAAATGTACATGAGCAAGTTAATTTTCAGCATCCATGTAAAACGACTAGCCCTCCTATTGTACTGCTATAGACAAAAGATGGCACTGCATTATTCACTTAATGCTCCAATTATGCAAGAAAAAAAACAGGCTTTAGAGCCAATCTTCTCTGGCACATATCCAGCGTGGTCATTCCAAGGGGGCATCAAGGGGTGTATATTCTTCTGTTATATTGTCCCTGAGGAGAGGGAAGGTTTTGTTTCTATGATCATTTGGGGAATAATTTAATGCTTTTGGTGATTGCAACCAATGTAATTTGGGGAAGAATTGGAAATAAAAGGTAGCAAGGAGGGGGAACAATTTTGATTTTCTGGAAAAAAGACACCCCTGATGTGCATAAAAATTTCCCAAATTGCAGGCAAAATGTCAACTTGCAGGGGCAAAGAGATGAAAAAAATATATTTGCGGACCGTTAGTTGTTGCCTGTGGTCGCGGGGGTGTGTGAATGATGGGACCTGATATTGGTATTATGACCCTTGACCTTGATCAGTCCTAAACAAATGAGGGTTGCATTGTAAGGTTTCATTAAACCAACGTTTCACCTATCTTACCACAATTGACCTCACATGACCTTTGAAACTTGGTATGTGACATTTGACCCCTCAAACAAATGAGGGATCCAATGTTGCAACCTATGGTTCCAATTCGCTGTAGAACAGCCACGTAATAGGATTTGTTCCCAGCAATCGGTCCAAAAATTACAGGGAAACAGGACACATGCTATACAATGAAAGATTTGAATTCCGCACGCTATAAGCCTTGTGATTTGTTCGGACCGATTGCTGGGCACAGGTACTATTATGTGGCCACGTGGCGAATTGAACGTAAGGTTTTCAAATGAAGTCATTTTACATTTTCAAGCCTATCTACCAACTTCAACTAAACATGACTTTGACCTTGGTATGTGACTGTGACCTTATCAACAAATGAGGGATCCCATGTGGCCATATCACTCGTTTGGTTTATAGCCATTGAAGTATGCAGATATGGGGTTTCCGTAATTATGGTGCCAGTAGACTTTGGTGTCTCCGGTTTACTATGGGACATTTTGTTACTTTGAAATCTTAACAAGGAGATATGTATTCAAACTTATTAAATTCCATTTTAAATACAGCATTGCATCTAATTTCCAGATATATAATATGAAACATTGAACTCATTAACTTTTAAGGTTATGTATAAATTAAAAGGTGTCATTTCCCGTGTAAATGGGAAACAAAGCCTGTGACATGAAATAAAAAAAGAATTAAACTTGTGTTCGTGGTTTTAATGTGCATCACAACCTTGAACATAGATTGGTATATTGTTTGATTATTATTATTAAAGCAAACACATAAAGCCTTGCATAAATAATAAATATGCATTTTTTTTATTTTTGGGGGATTTTGGTTTTTGGTGTTATTTTAACTCCCTATTGTGTTAAACAAAACCAAAAATTTTGGCTGTTCGCTTTTTCACGTTTACTATGGGAACCAATGGTTTTTTGTTCTGAGAAACAGAATTGTAAGTTGACATGCTAAAGTTCATTTCAATTGCTTGCATACGTACTTCATGCTATATCAATTCCAAGTTTTTAAAAAGACGTGTATCTAAAACCTTTTAAAATTTGAATATCTTGTGTGATCTGTGGTTCCCCGTGTAAACGGGGAACACCAAATGTGTCCCGCTACATTGTGCCTGAAAAACTGTTTAATGCAGGCATCAATGGTAACTATAAGCTTATTTGTGCCCCCGCAAAGAACCAAAATGTACATATAAAATTATACCATATCCCATAGTAATGAAATTAATCTTGAAAAAAAATCAAAAATTGATTGGTGCCCATTATACGGGGAACCGGAATGCATTTTATTGCAATATTTTAAAGTTTTTTTAAGTACTTTTGACTAATTTGATCACGGTATTTACGATGTGGTAATTATCAAATATTTATTCAACAAGAAATAAATTGAGATCCCCAAATTTTTTTTGTCCTTTTTTCTCTCAAAATGTCTCAAGTTGGCCCCCTAATTTATGGACACCCATATTCCTTGCAAATTGTTTAACCCAATTTCACAACTGACAACATCACTTATGATTCTCCCATTACTTTGACCTTGGTGGTGGTGACCTTTGAACCTCATCAATTAAAAAATGAGGGATCCCAATTATACCTATTACGCATCGTTGGTTTAAATTCTTATGCATGCAGATATTACAGCACATGTTCACCCTTTTTCACAACAACGACAATGTGATCACTATGTCTCTTTCTGCCTTAAGGTACATGATACAAAAGGCTTATTTTCCCGGGCTTATTTAGCATGAATATGCATCTTTTCCTTAAAAATATCTCCGAGGGGCACTCTGTCCCTCTGTCACCCCACTGACTACAAACACCCCTAACATTGTTTCCTAGAACAAACATATAGCGTACCTATTTGCCAAAACCCTTGGACTATGCGCCTTCTTTTCCCACTAATACGACACACCTTGTGGATTGCATGTAAGCGCAGTCAACGCAAGGAGATACTCATGCGTATGTCATGTCCAAGGATTATGACATAATGACAAACACTATAACAACAATAATAAAGTTCTGCCAATGTTGTCATGATTACAATTTTACATGTACTTCTGATTAGAAAATATATAATTATATATACGCAAAATTTCTAACGAGACTCTTCTATATCATGTTTTCAAACCTGGCAGCAATACCACAGCCCAGTTGTTCTTTCTTTTTTTTTGTGCACCTTCACCATTTACGGAGAAACCTCACAATTGGCACAAAAATAGGAATGGGTGTATTTACATGACATTTGACTCCCTCCACACAAAATCAATGACCTTGTGACCTTGCAAGAGGTGAATTGTTATACGCCACTTATTACACTTGACCATTTGCCACAGTTCACCTATGTCAAGGAAGTGAACCGCGAAGGACACCCTCACAGCGAGCATTGGAATAAATGAGGGATCTATAGTCCGTGTCTCTACTTCTGTGCATGATGTCATAACATTTACCCCCACGTTATGGCGGTCCCGAAAAAGTACGTAATCCTGTTTCTAAAATTGACAACGTAAATGGAACCAGCATTTGAAAATTCTCAAGACTCGAATAATACCGAAAGGCATTGTGTAGTGATAGCCGACCATCAAAAATAGCCTTATTGTATCAACTGGTGGGGGGGGGGGCAAAGAGGCAATGATACCAGAGGTTCCTAACACTATGACAGACACAAAATGTTAGATGGACATTCTGTAAGGGTAGCTTAACGAGCGAGGGGCTCGCAAAAAATTACACAGGGGGCAAATTGAAAAGTGGTCAATGTTGTTGAATTACCTACCAAATTGTTCGTATGAATCACGGAGTAAAAAAATGTAATGTTTGTGCTATCCTCCGACTTACCCCTATGGAGTTAAAGCTGAAAACCGTTTTGATGGGTCAAAGGTTAAATAGCTTCTACCAGGGGTCAACTATTAAAAACGCTTCAATTTCAATGGAAATGGTCTCACATTATTTGTTATGTAATACAAGTAAATAAGGTATGTTTTGGACATGCCAATGTTATAGTTAACCAGTACACCCTACGAACCCTATACCCCTACGAGGTATATGGGTAGTACTAATGAGGTGCGTAACTTGTTAATTTCACATTGCCAGATGGTCGAAACTATTCCTTATTTTAATTGTTGAGAACATTACAAACAATATGAGACGGCCATTTCCACTGATATTAAGCAATTTTTAGTATTTGACCTCTGTAGAAGCTAAATTTACCCTTTGACCTATATTTACGGTTTTCAGCTTATAACTCCATGGGGTAAGTCAGAGATAGCACAAACTATACATTTTTTGTACTTCCTTGTTGATCATACGAACAATTTGTAGCAATTCCAACAACATTGGACCACTTTTCAATTTCGACCCTGTATATCGCTTGCGAGCCCCTAGCTCGCTAGCTACCCCTACGAATGGCCATCATACATTTTCGTGTATGTCCATAGTATGAGGTCCCCTGGTATAAATGCATCTTTGCCCCCCCCCCCTCAATGATACCGACAACATGCCTGGCTTTCCCCACTAGTGGGAAATGGGATGCGGCCCGTAGCGATTGCATGTTTACTTTTCCGTGTTTGCGAGCACCGAAGTAACCAACAAAAACGTTTAAATTTCTCGCTATGTCTATAGGTTCAGACCCAATTACGATAAATATTCAAAACAACTCATAAGGCCCTCTGATGGCAAACTATCCATGAACTCCTTCGTTTCCGGAGAATAATTGAGATTTAGTTTCATTTGCATCATTCGCTATGACGGATTGATAACGGTAATCTCTCACGCATTAACTAATTTAGATATCTTCGGGCATTCTGTGGACACAGACTACACATTCCGAACTGCCGTACGCTGTGTCAAGAAATGCAGTCTTTGTTCGCACGCGTCAAAAGCCGTCACTTCAAGTCAGCGCGCAGCGTTACTCTTGTGATCAACAAAATCTCCGCTGCATCCATGCACAGGGTAGAGACACGCCTATAATATCATTATCACCTCTTGCAAGTAAGGCTTCCATTCATATTGCTACACGTTCAGGTTCTCCAGCAAATGGCAAAGACCACTATGAGTTACATAAGCTCATCTACCACAGCACAGGTTCATGGTAATACAACAGGTATTGTAAAAGATGAACCATGAGCTAAGTACTTAACATCAACTATAAAAAAAGAAAACGCTGCAAATTAATCTGTAAGGCAATACCAAAAAACAAATTTAAGCCACACGATCCACTCTTAGGAAATAGTAAAATTTTAGAGCTTTCGTAAAAGTAACAATGGACTTGGGAGTGGCGAACATATATAGGCAAGAGTTCCATAGGCTAGGGCCGCATTGCCTGAAAGCCCTGTCACCACTGACCTTTTTTTTTTGTGGGGAAACAGTGAGGAGTCGTCTTGACATCTGCAGAACGCAATCCTCGCCTGCCAGGAATATACCCAGAGAGAATTTCGGACAAGTAAGATGGCAATTGTCGGGAATGCCCTTGCAGTAAGAAGGCAGAACTTAAAGACCACACGCGCACTCTTGGTAGCCAATGGACTTCTTTTAATGAGTGGTGTGGCTTTGGTGTCCCTATTCAGATCTGAACACCAGTCCTGGCTGCTCTATTCTGCAAAATCTGAATTTACTCCGATCTCTGGCCGACTTTCCATACAAAAGTGAATTGGCATAGCCAAGCGGATAAAATCAGTGAACGGACGATATGATGAAACTCTCAAATGTGATAAGCAGCGATCCGGTAA